>CAESWR010000118.1:789266-802097 GCA_903171835.1 Mullus surmuletus | reverse complement strand
GGATCTATATCAGCCAATACTCAAGGCTGCAATATCGGTGTTGTATCGGAAGTACAAAAATTGTATCATGACACCCCTAACAAAAAAGTGAACAGATGACAAAAATTATAATAATTTCCCATGTTCCCCAAAAATGAAGGTAAGCGAGGAGATAATAGTGGAAAAATGTGGATTTTACAGACACTTTATTTGCCACCAGTGGTCCAAAATGTGCAAGTCAAGTTATTGGACAACACAAACGGTGACCCGTGATGTTGAACCATTTGATCATTTATGTTAAAATAGTTGAGTATGTTGCGTTAAAATGCAAATGCAGCAACACGCGCCCGGTGGAACTCCGTAAACGCATCGCGCCGCAGCCACTCCTATCAAAAAGCGTGTCTCGGGGTGGATTTACACCTGCCTTTTACGGCCTGTTGCCTCACGCAGTTACAGCCCAATCGCCCAGGACGCACTTTAGTAACAGATGGAGAGGTTGTCAACTGTGGCGGGAAAATAACAAACCTGCAGGGAGAGATAACCGCCACGTTGCAAAAGCATGTAATACAGCCCCGCAATGCAGATAGTGGAAGTTTTTTTTTTTTTTTAAACAAATTAATCTGTACCCGCAGCAAAAAATGTCCCATCAGCGCCAGTCCTGGAGCGCCACAATAGACTAGCTGCCTGAGTGGTCGATTAGATAGCGAATGTACACTGGTAGGAGATCAATGAGGCTTTTAAACAGCCCTCGCTCAGTTCATACCCCGACGAAGGAGCACTTGGGCTTCTGAAACGACTGCACAGCGATAAACGTACACACATGCACCACTGTCGGACTCCGTCTGGAAAATGTAAGTAAGGGAAAAGATTATTGATAATTTGGCAGGGACTCTTTGACATTCCCGGGTGACATTTTATTTCATTAATGTGTCACTCACTGGGCTGTCACGGCACATTAATGCAGCCTATACATCACTCCCTGACACGTCCAAAACGCAGTTAAATGAATATCTGCCACCACTGCCAAGAGACTGGAATAAGTACACTGTATATGTGGAAGGTGGAAAATTAATTAAAAGGCTGGAAAGGTGGTATTATTCACTCGACAGAAATATCTGTCGAGGCGACTTGGAACAAGGGGAGCAGTCATGAAAAAAACATTAGCACTCGCTGAAGGTGTCCTTGTTCATCAAGCGGCATTCTCTCCGGAACAAAAGCTCAGGGAAAACCTGCCCTGATACTTATGTCTCTTAATTGTTTGAAATATCATTTTTTCCCCGCCACTTCATAACAAGCTGTCAATACGTTTGATTTCACATTAGCCTCTTTCTTACAATGAAGTACCAATCAATGCGCATTTCGCTGGCTGCACTCAGAAGTCCTCCTCCAGGCTGCCTTCTGAGGGCTGTGCCAGAGAAAATCAATTGTTTTTTTGAAACACTGGCATTTTGAAATGCTGCCGACGGCACCATCCCACGAACAGCATGTGCAAGGTCTCTCCTCTACAAATACCAGACTGTAAAACTTCAATTCATCATCTTAATTTGAGGAGAATACCCAAGGTTGACATAATTACTGTACTTGATCCTTTTTGTGGAAAGTCTCCTGCTCCGCTTAAATGTCAATAGCTTTTAATTAGCGAATCATTACACATTATATGCGTCACAACTTATCAATGTACCCATTATTACTTTAACTCTCCCTCTCACTCGGCCCACGTGCATCGATGACTCAACTTATAAGCAACGGTGCCACATCGTGAGTCCACTGTGGGTGTGACGAAGCTGGTGCCCAAGATAAAATATTGATGGGCACCACAATCTATTTATTTATTTATTTCTTATGTAAAATAAATATATAAAATGGCACTTACACTTCTCAATTACAATTCAATTCAATTACACTTTTCCCCACCAGCAGACATAACATATCCTAAACTGTTATGGACATTTTGTAGCGGAAGCATTTAAAGGTCTTTGTTATCGGTGGACTATAGCCCGGCTTGCTTTTGGGTCAGCAGCTGGCTGGTATGACGCTGTTTGGTGCAGTTAGGCATGACATGTTGAATCCAGCGGCGGAGTGGAATGTGATGCAATATGTATTACAAGAGCCTAAAACAGCTTGAGTACATTTTTTCTTCCCTCAAGCTAGACTGCCAACGGAAGGGATTTTTCAGGTAACTGGACTATATGAGGTGAAGCAGACTTTTAAGCAGGTGTGTGTGGAAGACTGGAACACAGAATCAACTAATAGTTATACGATGGAACATACAGGATAGGTTAAAGCTTTTTTTTTACCCAAGCTTTTCTTTGTATTCTTGTTGCCACATTAAAAAAAAATCTGGATAAATCAGCAGTAAAAGTTGTCCCAGGTAGTGACAAGGGCGCTCTTGAGTAATATTTAATAGTCCCTGTGGAAAGTGTCCTGTCCTCCTAAAAAGTTAAAGTGCTATTCCTTCAAAAATCCAGCCCTCCAGCTACTTCTTAAATATTCTCTCTGACAGCACGGAATACTTGAACAGATCTACCCCCCAAAAACTGACCCGACGCTTGCTACACTCCAACCATCCAATCTGCAAAGAAGTCTGATTCAATTAGTGAGTGGCTAATGAGTGTAT
This sequence comes from Mullus surmuletus, assembly GCA_903171835.1. Lineage (NCBI taxonomy): Eukaryota > Metazoa > Chordata > Actinopteri > Syngnathiformes > Mullidae > Mullus > Mullus surmuletus. Next base: position 799,501 of record CAESWR010000118.1, on the reverse strand, counting down.
GTGTGATTGTGACAACAATGCTAGAAATTTGTTCACGTTCCTTCTCTGGTACGAGAATGTGGAATAAAGTGAGGCACCATTCAACACTGCAGTCGTCCAAGTGCTCGTCTCAGCTCTGCATGTCCATCCCATTAGCCGCCTGCTCTCCCCGTAGCACCAGTCTGCGGTATGATTTTGATTATGAGCAGAGTGCCATTCTCTGCACTCTGTCTGTGTGTGTCTGTGTGCATCTGTGTGCGTGTGTGTGTGTGTGTGTATAAGGTGAATCGGTGGTTTTCTGCCTTTAATGGAGTGTAGCAGATTAAGTTAGAGAGGAAAATTATTTAGAGGCACAACAAAAGCTGCAGGAGCTCTGTGGGACATTGTGAATTAAGAAGCCTTGCCAGACCTTTAAAAATGCAGAATGAGAGTAAAACAAGACGCTGCAAATGTACTAATTTGCACAGCGTCGTTTATGCGTTCATCGTATTATCATGGGCAGTCAATCATGTAATAGACTGCTGTTAACCTGCTGAGCAAGAAGATGAAGAGTTGTTGGAGTCAGAAAGAGAGGAGTCAGTCTCGCTTTCAGGTGTGACGTTCAACAGAGCTGAAAGAAAAGTTGAAAGAGCAAAAAAATATAATTGAAAAAAAAACAAAAAAAACCCGACATGAGGACCATTAAGTGTGGGGTGTCTATGGCAGCATTTCTAGTTAAGTTGCAGTCAGTCGGGAATAAGTGAGGTTAGTGACATCTTTCAAGTGAGATGGCTGAAGCGCAGCAGAGGTTTTGGAAGAGAGGACAATCAATAATTTAGCAATTTCTTGGAGTGCTCTGATAATTTGCGACTCAGGCCTCTATAAAAACGCTTGTTCAAAAACAGCCGCCCTCAAAACGACAGCTGCTGCTACCGCCGACTTTGATCTCAATGAAGTAAATTAACACTCCTAAATGTCTTTGGTTTAGAAGGCGGATTTGAAAAATTCACAAAGAGCTTGGGCTTTGAGCACTAGGAGACAAAAATACATGTATGAAAAATGATCAATACTACTTCTAACCAAGATACATGGAGGTCTAATCACGGCGCAGTGGTGGAATAGGACAGCCTCATTATCTCAGATGTATATGGTTGGATAGCAGTTAAATAAAAGATACATAAATGCATACAGATGGTTATTTGGCCTCATTGAATTCAATAAAAATGTAACTTTTCACATTATTCCCCAGCGGACATGTTGAAATACTCCAAAGTGGCAAAAGGCTGAGCAGCAGCAGACTGAGGAGATAATTGACCCTCATCTGGGATCGGGCTACACAGTGACAGTATACTGTGAAGCTCTATGTTAGGGAGCATCAAGTGAAGAACAGTGAGTAACGTAAATTACGACTTATGGGCAGCTAGTTGGCTACATGTAGTAAAATAAAATCAGTTGTGTGGCAAAATAGAGCAAGAGCACATCTCTAGTTTCCATTGCTGCAAACTAGGCTGGGTTCAGTGCATTGCCACCACGGCCTGCCGTAGTCACTTGTGCAACAGGAGATGTAAAATGGCGGTGATTTAACCATTGGCTCATGTTACCTTCTGAGCTGGACTTTGACTTCTTGTATAGATGCATGAAATTATTCATGAGTCAATCTAAGAAGTGTTCAAATGATTAAGATCAACGGCGTGTTCAAATAGCTTTAGCCCAGAAAAGCAAAACCCTGCTTATGGCCGCATTTTTAATTCACTTTCATCAATGTATGCATATAATTATTACATTCTACACAACACATCAATGGATTCTAAAGATAAAAGCTTTTCCCAGTCATAATATCTAATATTTCAGTCAAGGTAAAAGATTTTACATATGGCTTTTTTGATAATACTTGTATGAAAACACATTGTGTATTATACGAGTGTAATCACGGTTAGATTAAGCAGGTACAGACCATCTGCTCCAATAGTAACTTCCACAAGCAACAGTTCTTCCCCAACATGAGGACCATCAAACGCAACAGAGTGACAGAGCGTCTTCAAACGACCCCCCAACCACAAACACCTTGAATATCTCTTGAGCCTCATGGTGTAAGCCTTTAGCGCCAAGCTCGCAAAGGAGAAATGCAACAGCGAGATATCAGCATGCACATAAAAAGCAGGCCTTGGAGCACAGTGGTGACAGATGGAGCACACTAACATATACCTCCAGGGGTCTGACCTCATCAGAATTTAACTTTACCCAGACAGGAGACACTGGTGCTGTGATACGCCTGTGCAGGGCTCCACAGAGACACTTTTTAGCAATCTGTGGTACAAGCAAACAATTAAACACAGCTGACAACTGCGGGGGTTGCTACACAGCGCCGTTTTAAGAAAGAGATCAACATATTAGACAGAATTCCGAATTACTAAAACACTCCAAACAATGAAGACACCGCACTGAATCATTGTCATGAAAATCTACAAAATAATACAGCAAAGTAGTGGGGAAAAAAAATAAAATCCAATTATCTAACACAATTTGGAGAAAAGCTGTGGGAGGCAGTGAGACGTAAGAGCAGCTCTAACAACTCTGATCCTTTATTAAAGATTAAAGAGGGGAAAAAAACTGCATTTCTCCAGCTATCCTAAAAATCTAATGGCTTGGCTTTACGGCCTTTCTGAAGCAGCATTTATTCTCTGAAAGTCTCCCCAATAAAAGGTCATCTTTGACTTGATACAAGGAAAACAACAAAAGCCATTCCTTTTGGGAGCATTTCATCTTTATTAAAGCCAGACCATTTTCATCCCTGTAGCGACCTCCCCAATTCAACCCGAGTCATAACTTTAACACCAGAGAACCATCAAACACAATTGTAAACGGATGCATTTAAAGCAGTAGCGGAGGTTAAGTGTCTTGCCCAGGGAGTGTATAGACGACACATCGGACCCGAGGACACGCCTCTTTGACCTTTAAAAGTCTCGTATCATTATTATTACCATGCATGGTCGCCATCTGTGTCTCAGGACGCCAAGATTCAGTCAATCTAATGAAGCATCCAGAACCACTTTGACCCAGCGACAACAAAAAACCTCTCCAGTAACGTTTCCAAGTTGTGCTGGAAAGATCAAGAGAGGGTCGGCACACCAGCAGGTGATTAACCCAGAGGAGGGAACCTCATGGACTCCATCCAGGTCCCACTTCCACTGCAACAACAGAGCAGGAGTATGAATCTTTCACCATGCAGGTCCTGTTATTAATGCTGTTGTTACATTTGGGAATGCAGAGCAACAAACTGTGATATTTAAAGTTCTCCGACAAGGGTAAGAGATATTGCAATCCAATATTGCCTCCCCCCCTTCTGCAGGGTGAGGCTGCGTTAATAAGCTCAGGAAGAACTCTCAGCAAACCAAGTGTGTGTTCTTGCTTACAAACACGCATTGCATCGTTTGGATTTGTCTAACGTGCAACTCTGCTACTGTGCTGTAAGAACACAATTGTGGAAAAAGACGCTTTCACACAACGCTGATCTGATATGAAGTCAATTTGATAACATGGTGTAGTTAGATTTTTTGTTCAGTTGGCTTCAATTAAAGCCTCTACCCATACTGTGCATCCATCAAATAAACATAACTTGATGAAGCATTAGATTTAATTCAATTAGGAGCCCAGGAATATGATCAAACATCTCAGTCTATCTAATTTACTGTTCTGATACAAGATATGAGATAGTGGGAGCTCCAACAATTGATTGTCAACATTTAAATCAAAATCAATGTTTCAATAAGAGATTTAAGGAGGAAAGTAAAAAAATTTAGATTCCTGATGCTTGTGGACAGGTAAATCAACCTCAGCCACTGTTTAAGATCAAACAGTCAACTGATGAATGAAAAATTGGCAGCATATTATTCGACAGTGAAAATGTTACTTGAGATGTAGCCATAAGTATAATCATTTCAATTCCCTTGTAAAGAGTACCTGAACTCTGGACATTTTGTTCAAAGAAACAACTTGACCCTACTTTCGATGACAACTCACTGATTGAAGCTGAAATGTATAATCATTTCAGAGAAAAAAATGAACACTGGCTTCAAAATAAAAAAAAACACTCAATCCGGCATAAAAGCAGAACGGTGAGGACAAACACTACCGCTGAGTACGACCTTGTGGAGAAGCAAACTATTTCCAAACACTGCAAAAAATATGCGATCAAGGATAAGAAAGCTGTGTATATATATATATGCAAATAGAGTCATGTTTACTCTATACTTTAAGTGGCTGATGCTAACAAATGAGAGGAAAGCTGGGCAAGTGAAAGGTTTCGACGATGAAAAAATGATTTAGACAACAGATATTAGATCCAAATGTCAAAACATGAGACATTGAGAAAGAATACTTCAGGAAGCCCTGGGGGAACACAACACCTTATTAAGCATATTTCCACGTAATTTGTCATCCATGTGCAAGTTGCCATTATAAAGCTCTGCTATCTATATAAATGGCTCGCCGGTGTAAGTCATAATTCAGAAATATATCGTTGGAAGGCAGCCGGTGCCCGGTTTGCATTCCAAGGAGTAGCCAGACTACTATAAATTACTCCCACTCCGATTAAACTGTTGTAACATGGATCAAATAGCTTTTTCACTCGCAAGGATACAAAAGGCGGTGCAGCCCCGACGAGCATAGCTTCACATCCCTCATGTAGAGTCATGTAGGATTTGCTGGAAAACTCCCGTGAAAACAAATCCAGAGCGGTGCACACAACAGCAGCAGCAGCCTCTCCATGACACAGATAGTAATCTCTGGCTGCGTTTAAAGCTACATCTGTTGAATTCGAGCTCGCAATCGCAGCCAAATACGCGAGGCGGGGGTCGAAAAGCGGCGGCCTGAGCCCAACAGCTTTGCTCAACAATCAACATCTTTAAGTGGGTTTCCATGCAAGTAGCTCGACAGACACAAAAGCTTTACTTGGTTTGGCACTCACCTCCAGAGCCTCCAGGGTCACAAACCCTGTGATGGAAAAGCCATCAATGATGTCCTCCTCGGCAGATGTAGACTCCTTACGCTTCCGTCGCGGGGGTCTCGGGCGGGACGAGGAGGGCTGCCTGTCGCCCTCTCGCTCCGAGTCGGAGGAGAAGCGAAAGACGGAGCCCTTGACATGGTTGTTCCTTATCCCATTTGATCTCCTCCCCCGATCCCTCTCTGACCTTGACTTCCTCTTCTTGCGGAGGCCACTGGATCGAGGGCCATCCATGTCCTTCATAGGAAACATCCAGGTAAGCCCTCCTCTCACGGGGAATCAAACTAATCAAAATCCAAGCGCCAAACGCGAGAGCCGCTCTCTTGAGTTGGATGGGACCAAAAAAAAGAAACCCAGAGGAGAATTTCCAACAATATCCAGGTGTGTATTATCAATATATTGGATCCAAGGTAACCACGTAATATCCAACAGCTGAAGCCTTTTTTGAGCCAAGCAAGGATTTCCAAAGGCAGTCCATCAAATCCTACAATGAGACGTGATGCAGCTGTCAACCCAGCCAGAAGAGAGGAGAAGCTTCTTTTTTTATTTTCAAGTTAAAGCAAATGTCTCCTCAGCGAACATGTCCCGCCATGGCGCCTTGAGCAGGTGATGCCACATCTTTCTTCTCACTGCTCCTCCTCTCCTTCTTCTCCTCCTCGCACCAGGACCGCAGAGACGCCTTCCTGCGAGAGGGACAAAGAAAACGGGGGGAAGAGAGCATGCATTTGCAACATGTTCACTCAGCAAGTTCAACCGTGCATTCACTTAATGAGCCATTTTCCAAAAAAGGTCCTGCACACCACACAGAAGGTCCGAGCCGTACTACTTAACGCAAGATGAATGTTTGATGAGCGAGCTACCGCCTCGTCGGCCGAGTATATTATGTTTTCTTGCGCTGCCAGGCCATTACATCCTACGACGAGACGATTATGTGCTTTTACAAGTGTCTTGAAAGTTTTCTGCCAAGCTTGTAACCTAAACTGTATTTTAAATGATTAAATTTCACTTTATTAATTATGTAGTGCAGGGGTTTGCAGGGGCGGGGGGTTCCAATTTGGTGTCTGCAGCCTGTCGACATGAACTTGCTGTTATTTTTGGCACAGTGGCTACTAATTGTAAGTAATGTTCGGGGAATGATGGACTGTAATATATGGCAGCCCTAGCCAACAGCTACAAATAATGCGTTATTGAACATGAAATGAGGCTTTAATTAAACAAATTGTTATACTGAGAATAAAATACCCTCTACTACTTAAAATGCATTTAACTGCAACACACATGCATAATCCTTCATGACGTGGTGTGACATCCCAACTCCAAATTTACATACATATATGATTTACAGACATCCATCAAAAAGATTCACTCCAGTCCAAATGAACCAATTCTCCCCTTGTAAATTCTGTATTATTTATTCAAAAGGATCACCACATTTACTCCAAACATCAGAAAACTGCCATCATGCCTTTCATGATTGCAAGCAGGGCTTATAATCCTCCTTCTAAGCATACAAGTGTAAAAGAACCCTAAGATGAATGCCAACTGTCGAGCATACCTCCACACACTGAAGGCATCTGGCTGCTTCATGACAGTAGTGTTTTTAGGATGCAACATTCAACAGCTGATAACCACATCTTGCATCATTCTCCATGGCACAGCCTTCCAGTCTAGGCCTAAAGCCCCCCCAAAAGTCACCATCATGGCAGCCCAAAAACACACACGCACATGGGCTTCCTCTTGTGTGTCCAGAATAATCTATCCTCATCCATTACATCATAGAAATGCTCTTACAAAGAAACAATAAAGAAATAAATCGGCATACCTACAAAAGGCTGGTGGACGTTCTAAAACACAGGAGGAACTGCACCTTTTCTGCATCACCACACAAACCAGCCCCGATCTGTCACGGCCGAGCACCCGTCTCCAACTTTACATTGTCTCCTTGGACACAGCTGGCCGTGCAAATGTGTGCGGCATACATGCAGAGCCCAGATGCACATCCATCCTGCAAAGTGACACAACAATAACAACCGTTTGCCGTCCCCCCCCCACCCACCCCACCCCCCTTTCTCTCAGGTTAAAAAAAAAAAACAAAACAATGAAATGCATCCAAAAAAATAAAGGAAGGAGGGTGCATCCAACAAGCCTGCATGCCAAAACCCTAACTCTGCAGCAACCATTGAAGAATGATCCCCTCCATGCAGATGTTGCGCCTGAGAGGCTGATCCACCTCCACTACAACCATTCCTCCAGTGCCTCTACGCCTTTAACCTGATGCCCCGCGCCGGCGCTCGTCTAATGACACACACCGCTCTGGCAAATATCGCTCAGGAAAAAGGGAGGAAAGAAGTGTTCTAGCACTCGCCCTGGCTTCTCCGGCACAGTGAGAGACTCTTTCCCTTGTCTTCGCTCACAGTCCCTTTTTGTCTGCCTGCGCTGTCAGTGGAGATCTCAGCCTCTGTAATCCAGTCCAGCCCACAGCGGCGGCAGCGGACTGGCCGCTCCGGCTCTGCAAGCTTCATTTTCCACTACAAGACACACAACAAAAGCAAGCCTCTCTCTCCCTCTCTCTCTCTCTCTTTCTCTCCCCTCTTTTTCTCCTCTCTCTCTCTCTCTCTCCAAGACACGTCATGCAAAACCAAGAAATGCAAACCCTTGCGAGTGGGGAGGGACCGTCCGGATAAGTTGCAGGCCTTCGGTCATTAAAAAGGGGAAGACAAAAAAAAAAGATAGAGCAGCAGAAGGTCTGGAGCGGACTAAATAAATCCCGCAGAAGGAGTGGGGGGAAAAAAAGCAATCGGGTATCTCCTCCTCTTCCTCCTCTCCCCAGATCCGAGCTTCAGGATCCCGGAGATGGGGGACCGACCGGGGCGCAGTGATACGGCGATGCCGCAGTGCCGCTTTGCAGGCTGCGCGCTTCCTCCTCGGCGCAAATAGTGCTGCTGTCTGTGTGCGGACGCTCCGGAGGGCTCCGAGCCGCGGCGGCACCACAACCTTCCGAGCACGAAGCAGCCGGATTTCACGCGAGGCAGAGTCCTCCTCGCGGATTTATTTCGCACTCCGCGGTTGAAACACAGGAAAACATCCGCCGGAATGATGCACATGTGACAAGTTTTTACACGATAATAAGCGGAGGGGTGATTATTGGATGGATTACTGGAGTCCTGACGACACCTCAAGTCAATTTGTCGGAAAAAAAGCGCGGATAAAATATTTAAAAACACTATTATTGAACGTAATTAGCATATTGTGTAAGTTTTCTTCTAACCAACATTCCTTAGTGTCATTAGAAGTCTTTTTTTTTTCTTAAAATCAATAATTAATGTTCTCCTCACCCTTTCAAGAATGTTTTCCATTCCTTTTTCCGCTCACTGCACCCCTTTCCATCCATTTTTTTATTATTTTTTACAGTTTTGCCGCCTGTTGCATCCGCAGCCGCCCGGAACGAACGCAGGTGTCATTAATGACGTTAATTGCGCGCGAGCCCCCTCTCGGTGGGCGCGAGCTCCGTCGTGCGCGCGCCGGCCCGCCGCAATGGCCGCGACGCGCCGAATTGAGCGCCACCATAATTAATCAGCCAATTACACCTGTGTTTACCCCGCCACCAATGTCAAAATGGCTTCTGTGCAAAGGTGGAATTAAGTGCTGTTGACTCAAATTAGTAAGAGAGAGTAATGTGGAGTCGTTAGAATTGGAAAAACTCACGAAAATGTGTAATGAGTAGGAGGAAAAATATGTGCTATGGCATGTTTATAGCCAAAAATGGCAACAACAATGAATTTTAAGGATGAGCGCAAAGTCTTGATTTACATATCAACAAGCACTCACCACATTGAGAGCCCAGCATAAGGATAATGGTTAAAATGAAGTTATAGGCTGACTGGAAGTTCCTCCCTCTGGAGGCGAGGCGTGCTGGCTCAGGTGTCACATTATCATTTGGCTCATGAAAGAGACTATAAGCTTCTGCCTCAGGGACACCCAGGGCCAACTAACTCATCTCCCAATCCTACAAATACTAACAGGGAAGTGTGACCTTACAGTGTGGCGGCAATAAAAGATGAAATGGTAATAGTGTTTTCAGCCAATCCATTTGACATTTCGAGTGAAGATTTACCTTGGAAAACGGGTGCTCTGCAAACCCTTACAATCTGAAAATTACTTTCAGCGGTGCGCGTGTGATGGAGAGCCTCATGCAGTTCCACGGTTCCCTTTGTATCGCAACAATGTGTGCAAAGAAACCAAATAAATAAAAATCAAGTACAATATTTCCTGAATATAGAATGGAGCTAACAAGCAGACATAATGTGTAGCTGATTCATTACTGCTGCATGATTTACTGTATTGATATTGTTTTGTACAGGCGAGAAAGACACAATTATGTAAGATTTTGCCTGTTTCAAATCTATAGACGGCATTTAAAATGAATAAATGTGTTCGCTAAGAGCTACAGAGCTGCCTGGCTCGCTTTGAGCAGGGTCATTATATTCAAGTTCATTCGTAAGAATTAGCGTTAATGTTCAGCAGAATTCCAGCTGGATATTATCATTACATTAAGTCGAGCATCAGACGGCAGAAACGGAGAGAGTGACGGAGACTCCATAAAAAAATATAATCACTTGGGAGTCGGTTGCTCTGCAAATACAGTTGGTGAAATGTACATTTAATGAAATTAGTTGTTTGAGGAACTCACTTGCATTCATAAATTATAATTAGACAATTTAACAGTTTATTAGCAGTCAGCGCAGCTTTGATTTAATCACAAGAAGTTGCTTTTCATCCACTGATCTGCTTTAATTCATCTTTTTATCTGTAAAATGTCAAAAGAAAAAACGCCCAAGAGAGAGGTGAGGAAATATCTTCAGATGCCTTTGTTGGGCCGGCCATGCAGAACCCACACACAATAATCAGGTCTCACCAAGAGTGCACGTGTATTTTCTTTTTTTGGGGGGGGCAATCAGTTAATCATTGTTCCTTTGATATCAATCAGATGCAGGGCAGTCACTTGGCCACTGAAAATCTCTGTATTTCAGCATTTGCTCAAGGAAAATAAAATTAAATCCCATGATTAGACGCAACTCCGCATTATGCACCCCATGAGCCTGGTCATGGCTATCCTGTTGTTATTTATTTAGCTTGCTCAAAGGACAAGTAGCGCTTCCTGTGTCGTCCCCGAGCACACACATCTCGATCATCGGCCCAGAGCGAATGTCTTTTGCAGATGTCACTCATGAAACCCGAATTACACCAACCCTTATTGATTTCCATGTCCATTAAA
>CAESWR010000118.1:766432-777906 GCA_903171835.1 Mullus surmuletus | reverse complement strand
CCCCCGCCCCCCAAAATAACCCAAACTATTCGTATTTCCTGTTGCAGTGTAGAGGTTGCATTGCATTTTTTGTCCCCTTGTGTCAGCTGACTGTGGGGGCTACAACTCAATCAGGGCCATATTCAGACCACGTGCCGCTGTGCTGTGTATGGGAAGGGGGTTGTGGGGGTGGGTGGTCATAAGGGACTTTCCAAGCTTGTCCAAAAAGCGCCTGCCAAATCAACCTCAGAGCGAAACAAACGTCTCCATCGATGCTCGTCCCTTTTATCCTCACCCGGGGGTTAATGGATTCGAATCAGTTTCCTCCATCGTCTTCTTCCTCTGATACTTATTCCGTCAACTCGCTCTCACCTTGCTTTTCTTTGAATAACAAATCCATCAAAGAGTTGCACCCAATCACTGAAATACAAACTCTGTGGAGAGGGTGATTCAGGTTGCCTGGTAATTTCTGGGTTTGATATGTTGCATGTTCTGACAGCGACTCCCCCCAATCATAACATTTTAATTATGGCCAGTGGTACTTTGCTATGAGGAGCCACTTGCAAAGCTTCAGTGGTGGGTTTGTTCAAGAATCTCAAGCTGATCGTATGTTTTCTGTGGCCGTGGGAGGGGTCTTTCACCTGTCTGAGTTGTGGGGGAGGGGATTGACATGGGGAGGTTGTTTAACCACCAGGTGTGCCTTGTATTGATGCTTTTGTTTGAGCCTTTGCTGTGCTGCGACACCATTATGAGCTCTTTAGACTTTGACCATTACAGAGTCGTATACTGAGCGTATGCAAATTAATAGGAATTTCAAATTTAGGCTGAATCTATATCTGTAGTTTATTAAATGTTTGTCTTTGTGAATACACTCCTAAAGACTATGATCTAGTATTATCCAAATCCGTATGTCATGTATGCCTTAAAGATTACATTTATTGTGTGGGAACGAACAGAAATCATCCCCTCACCCATCCATCCAAGCATACTTCATCCAACCGAAGTTAAACTGCCAAAGCAATCAAATAAATGAACCGCTCTTGAATCATTGTGTTGAAATGTTCACACCATTCAATTACCATGTAGTCAACCGGATTTTAGTCTTTTTCAGAGTTAGTGTAAAAGCACACTGGGACTCATTTGCATACCAAAAGTCTACCACAGAGAATCCAAGATTTCAAGACCCTTTTGGTGAATGTCATGATTTGGAAGCCAGGCTGTACAAGTTCTACTGCAAGATCATTAGATCTTACTGTGACTGTTGAGCAGGGTGTGATTGAAAGAATCATCGCAATGGGCCACCGAGACTCACAAATGCTGTTGTAGTGTGACATCTTATAGAAATCTGTAGTGGCATCACGCCGATCCAGTGTAAACACACAGGGTGTCACAAAGATGGGCTTTTCTTATCACTGACACTGTGCAATGTGTATAAAAGGGCTGTGAACACCAGCTTGCTTATCTCTACTTGCAATGTTTCTCCACCATAACTACCTTTTAACCTGATTTGAAGCCCTATTGTGACTTCTCTTTGATAAATGCACCATCTATGTACAAAGGAATGTGGACCAGCTGAAAGAAAGTTTGGAATATTCTGTATTTTTTGACATTGTGGACCGCTTTCTAAAACACCATGGATTTCTTTTTTTTCATGTTTTATTACTCTCAGCGCTTCCATCTGAATACATTCACTCATGAGAAACTTCTTTCTTAGCTGCGTTTAAAAATACATTCCAGCTGGAGAGTTCCACATTGAAACCTGCACTGAAATCATCTTAATGGGGATTCTAATGAGTTCTATTAACATTTAGCACAAGGTCTGGCTTTTTGAATTTGCATGGGGTATATTTGAATATAACGCTACCAAGGCAAATTAAAGTCTATTTAACAGTTTTGACTCGTTAAAAACACATGGGGGGTTGCCATGGCAATATGCCTCTGATATGTAAAGTATACACTATGCCTTGGTGCCTTTTTATCTATGAGCTTGCAGGTTGTGATCACCCAGAGCTTGTAATTACAGGCACCTCGCGAGCCCAGAGGTGCCTGGATGGTTTTGAAGGCTTTTAACGAGACCGTGCAGCATAATGAACACACCAAAGAGAGTCGGAGCATTGATTGTTGGCTCGCGATATCTTGAGACGCTCTGTACAGTAGAAGCCTGACTGACAGGAGAGCTGAAAACAGAATTGTGCTCATTCTGAATGGCAGGTAATAAAACAAATTGATAGACTACTTCCGATGGATGGATCTAAAAGAGGTCCGATCTTGCAAACAGACTAGAAACACTCACAGCTGGCTTTTTTCAGGTTTCAGGTTTTTCTTGCAGATTAAAGGTGCTGTTCGTAAGCCCTCGACATAGATTAGGACGAATAAACCTCCACCATTAACCACCTGCATAACTCTTTGCTGAGGAATGATGTAAAAGATTATTAGATTTCACAAGATCTCTGGCCAACACTTCCAAATCCAGCTCCTCTACCCTTTGAGACCAGACTGAATATCAGCCAGGGAAATTGTATAATACCCTGCAGCTTGAGAGACTGTTCAGTATCCATTTGATATCCCGTAACACCGTGTAAAAGTCATTTGAACTGTGTGAAATCTCGCTGGGTATGTCCACCCATATGTACAATAGGGAGGGCGAATCATTTGAGCTCAGCGATGAACAATGGATCTCAGGAGAAGCATTGGGAGACAAAGCTGGCGCCGGGTTGCTTAGCATATTAATGAGAGCCATGCTTAAATAGTGTGAGCATACCATTAGTCACACGCGTTATAATATTCCCAACCACATTTATCGGAGCCAATGGAAATCTATATCCTGCTGTTCTTTTAATTGCACTCGTTGAGGAGATCCCACCAACTTGCTCGTGAGGTCAACTGGCGCAGCTGTTTGAGAGTGTCTGAATGAGCAAATCACATTTCAGAGCATGGCAGTTAAAGAATTGGTGGGCATGGCAATCAACCTGCTTAGCAGGAATCTAATAGAGACAGCCACTAAAACATCTTGTTTAACTATATTTCTTTTTTAAAGGAATTTGGCTCCATTGAGTGTGTGCTCAGAAAGAGGCAGAAAGAACAGGGGATTCTGAGATGAAAATCAGACAAATTCCAAAACCAGTAAACTTGATTTTGTAGATCCCACAAAACGAGACCAAGACTTTGCAGAGACCACAGGGCATGACCCAGACAAGACCAAAACTATACAACAAAGAAAGATCATCACAAAACATAAAAAATAGAGTTTCTATTATTAAGTAGCACAAGGCATCAAATTAACAAAGGTATCTTTGGTGTATTTTCTAAAAAATAAAAAAAAAAGGTCTAAAATAGATCAGGTGAATGTGGCTTCTAAGTTAACAGAAATCAGATTAAGACATTCGATAAGAAAGTGGGCGGGAAAATTGGGAGAAATAAACAATCTTCCAGTCATTGGAAGTGATTGGTTGTTTTGAAAAGCAGGGCACAGTCTGAAATAGTCCAGACCCCAGAGACCTGAGACAAGACCAATTAAAAATGGCTTTGTGTCCAAAACAAGATCAAAACCTCCAAATAGGGATGGTGTCAAGATTGGCTCAGGACGAAAACCAAGCTCAAAACTGCAATAACCCAATTTTAAATAACACTGATAAGAATCAAATTCCAGAACACCGACTGATCTGAAATTGTCCCCCAAAGGAAGCCTTTTTAAAGTTTTATTTTTTATTTTTTCAAAGAAATTCAATTGAAAGGAGACAACTATTCAAATCTCCCAAGATTGACTGGACAGTCTTCCTGCTTCCTTCGCACCAACAATAAAGAATACAAAAGCAATCAACACAACAATAAGAAGAACAAAAAGCATTTTCAAAGAAGATGCAATTTGTGACACAGTAGTTCATAGTAATTGTCACAATAATTGACAATTGGTAATAACATGTTTGTGTCTGTATTGTGCAAACACGGAACTACAGCAGGGGGTTGGTGTCATAGTTGAGGGAGGAGAAAACAGAGAAAAAAGTGAGATTATGAATGCTGAAAAAAATTCTGAAAGTCAGGGAACAGAACGCTTCTTTGCACTCAACAAAGCAAAGTCAGACAATGGGAAGTAAAAAATCAGATGAAACCCAGTTTGCCAAAGAGACACTTTGTTTTTGGCATGTAAATTCATTTAATGCTTGTCGGGAACACCTTTTAAATGTAAATAGTGTCATCATCCCATTGTTATTCTATTGTGCCATCAATATTCACTTCCGAGTCAACAAATGTGATGCCATTGGATGGGCGGGTGGGACTGTAAGAGAAATGAAAGAAAATGTTTTTAAAATAAGGCATCCTGTCAAACAGCAACGAAAAAGCCTTCTTGTTTAAGGTAAAGATTTTGGAGCCAAGACTAATAATGAGGAATTTTAAAAGACGACAGCCACTGATTGGGTGTTAAGACCAGCACCACCATCCTGAAAAACGAACCAACTATTAATGCAATTTTAAAGTATGGGTGGTGGACATCAGTGGTGTGTGTAAGAGCATGAATGCAGTGTAAGGGTGCAGGGGCGGAGCTAGAGGGGTGGACAGTGTAGCACTGGACACTCATGAAATCTGATTGGACACCCCAGTTGCCCCCTTGCGTGGAAACTAAGGTCGCTCTTCCATCGAATAGCACCCTCCCCTCCGCAAATGAAGTGGCCACCCCATGTATAAAAAGTCTAGCGCCGCCCCTGTAGGGATGTATAAATGGGCATTATCAGGAGCTCTGGCCATGTGCTCCCATTTACCCACATGGCCTGGCTCCCGCAGCACAGAAGTACCAGAGCAGCCAGGAAGACCCTCGTGGTGTCACTTTGGGACAAATCATTAAATTCTTGCATCTTCCAAATGCGGGCCGGCTAGTCGCTGAAATGTCAATAATATTGATGGTTGCCGGTCATTGTCTTGATCGTGTTGGCCAGCTGGGAAAGATAGCGGGAATAGCAGGTAATATCATATCGTCAGCTTTCCCCATTAAACCCAGCACATGTGCGCCGGCGGTGTGTTCTCTCTTCCCGGGCCGCGACCTTCGCTCCATGCGGTGACGGCTCGGGTGAAGAGGCCGCGGGGCTTCGCTGTAAAACCATACATCACGCAGCTTCATCCGAGGAGACGAGGCGTCAGGAGGGAACCTTTTTTGTCTCTTGTATCTTGGGGGGGGGGGGGAAGGAACCACGCCAGCCAGCGAGGAATAACAGCCCAAAGGAAAGAGAGCCCCAGGAAATTAAAGTTAGAAGGGTTCGGGGTGGAAGGAAAGAGATGATCACCCAGGGAAAAAGATCAGTGTTGGTTTGAGATCAGATGAAGATCACGGCGTGATTACTGAGACATCAAACATTAGTATTCACTCGGCTCAGACAAGGCAGGGCCAATTGCCTGAGTAATCAAAGGATCTGCACTTTTAATGTATAAGCTTAAGAAACCAGTGATCATCCAGATAAAAGCAGACTGGGAGCTGTTACCATAATGAACTCCTTTCACTCACTGTCAGACTGAGCGCTTTCACCCACTTCAAATCATCTTATGTCATGGCGCCGGCGGAAGCTCGGGTTCCTCCCTGGGCACGTCCCCCCCCCCCCCACACACACACAAACACACACACACCTTCCCCCTTCTCTTCCCATACTCTATGTCCATCCTGACAAATAAGCAGAGGTGAAATTTTCTATTTCCCTTCCCATTATCGGCCCGTCCTCTCCGAGATGACAAGATGTCAGTCATGTTTTATTCAGTTTCATCCATGTCCTTGAGCGAGGCGGGCGAGGCGGGAGTCGGAGCAGCCGGCAACGCGAGCGAGACGTCTCCATTCCGCCGGCTTCGGTTGGTATGCGGCGCTCATTCTTTTAGTCCATGAGCAATGATGCACCGGTGTTGTTTAAAGAAAGCATTCACACACACGCCCGGCTGCCAGTGATGAATTGCGCTGTCAGTCTCGAATAAATGAGAATAGAAACCTTACTCTGGAAAACACCATCTAGCAGGACACGGCACAAAAAGCTTTCGTCGTCCCGCGCTGAAATGACTTGATACAGATTTTAATAAAAGAAGAAATGCCAGAATAAACAGAGAAATAACAAGGCTTTTCCTCAAACTGAGCCTGTAGGAACATGAGCAATGCTGCCAAGGGTTTGGCTCCCACGTCCTGTTTGTGTGCAGTGTGTGTGTGTGTGTGTGTCAGTGTGAGAATCCGCCAGAACAAGAGATTCGCGAACTATCATAACCAAGCGGCTGTCAAATTATCCCGTCATTGCAATTACACTGCCATGCATTTCACCACTTGTCTGTTAAGCAACAGCCCGCTGTCTCCTGTCAAACCTTTACCCCCCCCCAGCCCCCCGTTGTGTGACAGCACCACGGCTGTAGACCAATGAGCCAGGTGTGCGTGCGTGTGTGTGTATGTGTGTGTGCAAATGACGCAGCCCTGCTGATGTAATGAGCTATGTCAGAGGGAGATAGCGGAGAGAAAAGGGTGGGAGGAGTGACAGAGGAGGAAACAAAGCAGCAGGAAGGAGGCCAGGTTTCCCGGCAAACACCAGCTCCCGTATAATGTTGCATCACCTCGGAGCGGAGAGAAAATCAGCCGTATCTTTAGCAGCGGCCGGGGAAAAAACTGTTTGGGAGGTGGAGGCTTTAAAAAAAACAAAACTATCCTGCAGAACAAAACATAACAAATCAGTAGAAAAAGTTTCTTTGAGCGTCCCTTTAACGCCCCGCTCAGCAAAATGTTAATTTGACAGTTCGGTTGTTGCTTAGCAAGCCGATTTGAAACACAGAGGTCTGGCATGGGTCGAATAGAATAGATAAATAAATAAAATGTGGCTGTTTCGACTGGATCTGACCTAGACCACCACTGTACCCCCCCCCCCCCCCCCCTCTACGGGCCCACCCTGTGTCAGCTCCTGCCTGTCCTTGTCTTCTAATTCATGTCAACAGGCCGCAGGGAGCCGAATGAAAAGGTGACTGCTGCCCTCGTCTCCTCTGCGCGCCGACCTCCGCTCTAATAAGGTGAAGCTGCCAACAGAGTTTGCTCTTCATCAAGGGAGCGGAAACAAAATAAAAGTTGACCCCGTGCGCCACGCAAGAGATAAATGTTAGTGATCACAGATGCAAAGTGGATAAAAGCAAAGATTAGCATAAAGCCTTGCAACACACACACACACACACACACACACCGATAATAACTCATTGTTTTATCTTGAGGCATCTCGACTCCTGTGGAGCAGCGAACCACAGGAAAATGTCAGTCAGTAATAACACTCTGCAGCACCGAGCGGTTGGAGGAGAGGCGTGTCGTTAATTGAGTTCTCATTGTCTGGTCATGTTAATACGTGAACCTTCAGCAATTTGATTTGGAATATTTCATTTTGTTTTTTCAAACCATGACAGTTACTACGTTTACATGCAGTCAATATTGGGGTTAAGGTCCATATTCCGGTTACTGAAACATTGGCAATAAGCCGTTTCCATGTGTGAGCAAGCAGGGTTCTTCCTGTATCCATGGTGATTGTAATCAATGGTGATATCCTGATCGAAGCAGCCACGCACGGAGAAGGTCTGCTACAAACCCTGCTAGGCATAACTTTGCGCTCCCCTTTTTGTGGATCTTTCTATCCCGCTACTTTCTAGCGTCTCCAAATGCCAGGATGTTTGTGTCTTTCATCACACCGATGAAGTGATTGGTTTCCTCCTCACTCCAAAAGTGTGGCGTGGTGTTGCTCTCGCCTTTGGCCGTGTTTACAAGGAGTTCCTGGACTCCAAAGACCAAGATTCATTGCCAATAGAACATGCGCATAACACTAATTCATGTTCCTTCTGATGGGCGATCCTGAGAGGAGGAGACATCATCATATATTCGGGTTAGAAAAGGAGGAACCCAGGGGGAATATTTGGGTTTTTAAAACCGGAATGTGAGCAGATTCTGGTTATTCAATTGGTGCGTGCAACCAGGTTATTGCTAATATTCCGGTTAGAAAAGGCTTATTTGACTGCATGTAAAAGTAGCCGGCAAGCTGTTGGGAGACAAAAACAAGAGCATTACCGTCCTGATCCATATTAGTGTATCTGTCGGCTAATTCGCTCACCACAGTGGACTTCTTTTCTGCACGAATCACTGCCTTTTCCACCTGAACGCAGAAACGTCCCAGAGATATTTGAAGAAACTGAATAATCTCCAAGCACATCCCCCTGACGACACGTCTAACGGAATTAACACTTTGGAATATAATCATCCTCCCCTCAAGTGCAATCAATAGACATCTCATGTAAGCACGACGCTCTGGCATTTCCAGACTGATGCGCCTGCGAGTCTCTGTGCTTCTGTGTGGATCAGTGGAGCTGCAGCGCATGAATAGCTTTGCATACATTTACTGTGACGAGATAGTAATCCCGAGTTCCCGACTCCCCCCCACCACCCTCCATGCTCGCACATCCTTTGCCTCCACTTGTCAAAAAAAAAATCCCCACCCGAAAAAGAAAGTCTTTTGGGATGATTTCAAACACACAACCTGTATCAGGATAACTGGAGTTTTCCGTCGAGTGCAAAACGCCGCAGAGTAACATCTTTATCTCGTTTCTGAAAGAACGAGCCGCTGGTTCTTTTGCGATGTTTTCCTAAAACGCGGCGCAGCCCGTCTTTTCTCCTGATACAGAGCGGGCATACAAAGGAGCTCGCAGCATGTGGAGTCATATAGAGCAGCTATGATGTAACACGCCAGAAACACACGAGCACCCGAGAACTTAATAATGCAGCAAGAATGCGACAGTGTCTGTATTTTTGACACTTTCTGCAGTTACATGGGTTCCTTTTTTTTCTTTTTGGGTAGAAACGCTGCCATGGCGCTGCTGCATATAATCATTACCAGCCATGGTCAATAAATATGTTTTGCAGAGTGCTTTATGGGACTCTTGAGTAAAATCCATCAGCGACTGTGTGCAGACTTAAGCAGCAAGTGTCAATATGATGCATTCTGTTTGTGTCTCCGTATAGATTTCAGTTAATACGAACAATATCTTCCTTAGTGTGGCGATGAAGACGCATCGATATTCAGAGCCGAGACACAAACCGTAACGTAGATGTCCGAGCTCCGCCGTTATGTTTGTGATGGAGAGCCAAAGCGGTGACAGTATCTCCGCCCGTATCCTCCAGTGGCATTTTTAAGAGGTGAAACTCTCATTACATCAGTATTGTTCTGCACGCAGCACCGTTTTCAATTTTCAGCTGAGCCGCTCACATTTTTGACAGCTCTTTTATGAACCGGTGATGTTGTCTGGAACCATCTGCAGCGCAGGTGGAGCAGGCGAGGTGGGCGGTCTGTGGATCAGCAGCACAGGAGAACCGTCACCGAGTGTTCAAACAATGAACCGGAGGAACGAAAAGGCCCACGAGGAAGAACCAGCGCAAGAACGACGCCAACAGCTGGGAAACAGCTGGGAGAAATGTGAGCGGGTGAGCAAGCCAATATTGTCTTCTTGATTAAACACAACTAAAAAAAAACCCCAAAACGCTACAGCTTCACATCGCAGATTACTAAATATTTTGAGCTGTTCTCTTGTTTCTGGAACTGCTTTATCCAAACAAACAAAAGCACCGTCCTTTGGTTAGCAAGCCACTTATTTCTCGTCTGTTCTCAAAGGACAAGTGGACGATTATTTGTAATGTCTATGAAGAGGAAAGAAAGAAGAGCGGCTTTTTAGATTTGTAGAATATTTTGTTCAAAGGCTGCCGTGTAAAAGTGACACTCGCCCATGCATGCGTGCACATGCATATTTAAGTCGAGGCTCATTGCGGCGGTTATGTAACCGCTGTTCCAACATATTCCCATCATGGCAACATGACAACATGACTCCCCCGGTCACCGCGTGTCCCTGGCATCCTGCGACACTCACCGGATGAGTCTTCCTCTCGCTGCTGCGCTCGCTCCGCCTCGTGTCTTTGGCGCTTTTGATGATGCTCGGCTTAGCGGCCAGGTGTCAGAGGTGGATGTTGCAGTAAGGCACTTTAGCATGCGTTTTTGCCACCAAAGAGGGCAAAAACACTTGCTAAAGTGCCCCCTTGGTTGGCAAAACACACTAAACTGCCCTCTGTGGTGCAAGAATTACACTAAACTGCCCTCTTGACTCGTTAAAACATGATAAACTGTCCCGTTGGTTTGCAAAATCACGTGCTAAAGTGCCTACGTAGTTGGCAAAACACACTAAACTGCCCTTGTGGCTAGTAAAAACGTGAAAAAATAGCCTCTTGGGTGGCAAAAACACGTTTAAGTGCCCTTTTCAGTGGCACGAACCCGCTGTAATTGCTCTTGTTCTTTCTTTTTGCCCCTCCCCTTCAAAAAGTCTATGCACGCCACTGAAGCCAGGCCTCTGTAAGTGCGATGGGTGCTGGTTTTGGCATGATTAGAAGGTGACCTACAGCCCGGGACGACTGACCTTTCGTTGTTTTTAGTGGAAGAGTGGCTTGAGGGACGGGGGAATTGTGCTATTCACTGTGATACAATATATTCTTTGGCAGCATTTAAAGCTGCAGATCAATCAATACATCTTCAAAGTCAAAAGGTTAACTTCATTGGCTGTTTATTGAGCCAACATTAATTTGGTAAATGATCGCTGGATTGCAACTTAGTTATGAAAACAGTGATTATTGTATTTTCTCCATTGATGGTTGATGGCGTTGCGCTGCAGCAGCCCCGGGTGCACAGATTTGTAACAGTATCCGGCAATTAGCAGTTTTTAGGACTAAGCATTGGTCAAGAACTCTTCCGAGGCTTCTCACTCTAAACGGAGAACTAAATCCCATTAATTATTTGGCTTTGGGTAAATAATTTGTGCAGTGTAGTGTGTGTTTAACAGACTAAAGCACCTGTGTGTCTCGGCCTAAACAGGGCCGGCCTGGAGAGCAAAATGTTCCACCAGTCCATCCAATTCAGGCGGAGGTAATGAACCCAAAAACTGATCCAATTCCGCTAATGGCTTCAACTGACCCTGGGCATAATGTGTTGTTGCTTGTTTAATGGCATATTCCAAACCTTGCATTGGGATTTTATTTTCAGATCAGGTCCTGAGTGAATCATTAGGGATGATAGGGACACGCAGAGGAGGAGGCTGTAAAAGCTAAAAGGCTGCAGGCAGACGGCTATCAGTCTTCTCCCGCCAGCTCATGCATACTAAACATCTGCCCGGCTCTAGGTGAGGCAAGTGAAGCATATGGCTCTGACAGCATCGCCCCGTTAATAGTAGGCGGCGGCATTACTGTCGGGCGAGCTGATCTCAATCAAAACGCCAGTGACTTTGAGGAGAGGATGCCTGAGGTGATGATGACAGCCATCATGACTGCGGGAGCTACAGCGTGGTGACAGTGCAGAAGGAGATGAAAACAGCAGCAGGACCGTGGGAGAGGTTTTTTTTTGTCCTATTTTTTTGCAGGAGAGCACGGTTAAGCGTCTCTTCAAAAGCCTCTCTGACATTTTAACATCGTTTTCAGGGTGCATTGC
>CAESWR010000118.1:745673-756953 GCA_903171835.1 Mullus surmuletus | reverse complement strand
GATACAACAACACTGCATCTAAACGGCGGCGGCGGCGGCGGCGGCGGCGGTCCTGGAGGGGGATTGAACCGCCTGCCTCCATTCACAGCAGCGCAAAGACATCAACATCCACCAAACGAGTGGAATTTATACAACAGCTGCTTCTCTCATGTGTTAAATGCTCGTCTGTGCGCGTTAGGGAATCAGCGGTGACGCATTAGAGACGCGTGCGAGCGGGATGTAGCTGTAACGCGCTTTCTTTTTTCCTTCTTTTCCGATGTTTTGATTTGACGGATAAGAGTGTCGGGCAACTAATCAACTCCAGAGAGGATAATTGCAGATTTTTCCCGCCATGTTCCTTTGAGAAAGGTCACTTTCACGCAGTGATATTGACATTTTGTCCATTATTTGATATTGATCATCGATGAAACAGGTAATAAGATAAAAAGCCACAAAGGGGGCGGGAGTGATGTGGGGGGTGGGGGGGGGGGCGCACTGGGAAGGTTACGAGACAAAAACAGCCCGGTTCTCGCTCTTAATGGATGAGGCCTGACACAGGAAATGAACGATCCGTCTCGCATCCTTCATTAACCTTCCAGCTCCGTCGCCACGCTTGAATTTAGGCAGGAAAGAAAAAGTTTCAATCGGGCAAAACCTGAAAAACAAGCAGCGAGTGGAATTCTAAGTTTAGGAAAAACAGTTTATTACGCCTATTACGAGTATGAGGGCCACGCTGAGATTTTTGTTTTTTTGCATACATTGAGAATAAAGTCATAATTTGACAAGAATAAAGTCATAATTTTACAAGAATATAGAATAAAGTCATGATTTTTTTCTTTTTTGTTTCTCTCAATGTGGTCCTAATCCTAACTCAAAAGTAAAAAAAAAAAAGAAGAAATAAATATACATCACTTAGAAATATATGAGCATCTGGTCTCCACTAAAGAATACGGAACAAAGAGCGTGCAGACATCAAAAAGAGGAGACATAAAACGCTCAGCAGGCGGCCGGATAAACTTTCACTGACAGACTTTTCTTCCTGTGAGAGCGATAGGATCATTGCGGGTCCACGGAGGTTCTGATAGGAGCAATCGCAGATGTTCAGCCGTCTTCTTCATCCGTCCTTGTTTTGGAAACAAATCTATATCTGTGTTATTTCCGACTCAGTTTATCGCAAAGAATATGTCGCCCGCCTCGTTCAAAACCCCCTTGGAGGAGGCAGATCCCCCCCGCAGCTCCACGGGAAGTTGAAGGAAAATATAAACGTGTATAAGCAGGACATAAAATTAACATTTTTTTGTTGTTGTAAGGAACGACATAAGTGAGGGTTTCAGATACTGTTAAAAGAATCATGAGATTTATTTCCAATACTTTATGCAGCGTTAGAATTATAACCATTTCATATATAGCACTGACAGACAGTCTTCTAACTTTGCTCCCTGCTGCTAAACGTTTCTTCTTCTGTCCGACGAGTGTCGAATGACGGTGGACAGCGAGGGACAAATTTGAAATTTGATATGCAAAGGCAATTATATGAAGTCGGCATTTTTCACCAGCCAACCAATGGAGTGACGTAGCTATTTTACTCACCAAAAAACACATTTTTATGTTTTAAACCCTCCTAATAAAATCAAACCCTGTGTATAAGTGAGTGATTTAGCCTTTGAATTGCATGTACAATTACACAATGCAGCACATATCTAGAGGGGAAGAGGAGTAGTGCTGGCAGACCACGTATACGCCAATAATAAAGCGCCTCCTCCTGTGAGCGCAGCAGGCGCACGATGATGGTGCTGAACATTTGTGAAGAAAGAGAAGGAAGGAAAAGAGAGAGAAAATGCTGCAGTTCTCTGCTTACCTGGATAATAGTTTCAATTTTCATTTGACAGAAACGTGAGATGGAATTATGAGGAGGTGTTGGTTTACGTGGCAGAGCTTGTCATGTTTTCAAGCACGAAAATGTTTGGAAATCGTCACAATACTGACCAAAAAAAAGGGATTTTAGGACGGTTGTTTACTTTTTTGGTGCTCTACCAAAAAGAGGAAACAAGGCCATATTTTTCAAGTGCTAGTAACTATTCTTGGGGTTCTGCCACCTTTATAAGTCCGTACCGAGCAAAGTATATCAAAATCATACTCCATATGCGACAACTACCTCATGTACTATTAATAAGCAGTCAAAAGATCTGTTTGACCTTTTGACCTTCAAAGGTTATTGAGGGAAAACCTTTAGTTCATGGATTAGTAGTCGTTGTTTACAGCCGTGCAGAATAAGGCATTAATAGGTCCCTTCTAATGAGTAACACAGAGCCAATTTCTCTTTAACTTGCATGCTAATAAACAACTGAAGGTGAATAGCTGCAGCCTCAAGTGTTGAAATGCATAGAAATTGTCATAATACTGACAAAAGAAATGGGATTTGAAGAGTATCATGCACTTTTTTGGTGCTCGAGCAAAGAGATTGAGTTTTGACGCGATCGTCTGCTTCTCGATGCAGAAAAAGGCCGCAGTTTTTTCCTCTCAACAGACAAACACAGTTCATTTGTCGCAGACTGGTTTCCTAGCAGCAGCCTCAACACGTTTATGAAGAAATCCACACTTTGCTCGACAAGCTCATTCATCTGACGGGTATAAAAAAACCCCCCAAAACAACCGAAGAAACCCGCAGACTTAATCATTGTTATATCACACTCCGGCTGGTGTTACCACGCCAACACACAAAACAGTTTCCGACGCAAATTCACTTAATATGTTAATGAAATTACTGGCAGGATACTTGAAAGAACTCGGCGCGGCGTTAAAGAGGCGCTTCGAATGCGACCTAGCTCAAGGGAACTTGGGGAAATCACTGCGCCTCGGGAGGGCGGCAGACTCGCATGTCTTAAAGGTTCCCTCACATGAACAATATCCCACTTCGCCCCCCCCCACCCCCCCGTTCTCTTCAGGGATCAGTGGTTTTATTCATACGCGTTTGTTTGTTTCAGCCTGCAGTGAGAACTCGCCGCCCGGCCTGTCAATTTCAATTCTGTAAACACAACAATAACGAGCGCTGCGTCGTACGGAAGCGCAGGCGCTTTCAATGGCTGAATAAACAAACAACTGCAGTGACATTACAGTTAACCAAGAGCTCCAGTGACATCTCTGTTATCACACACACACGCACGCGCACACACACACACGCACACACGCACTGCAGCCGACGACTCTTTGTTTGATGGCTTGTAACCACGTTTGCCGCTACAACCTGCCTCCATTATTTCTTCTTTGTGCGCTCGCTGCACCGCTTCACGTTGCCGAGAAGCAGATGTCAAATGCGAGAACAAAGCCAGGCTCCGCAGACGCAGCCTAAAGGTACAGTTCGCCATTATGAAAACAGTCGCTCCAACATGCGCCCTGCAGAGGTTTCACCCGCGACTGTACGGATGAAAGCGCCGCGGTTAGTTTTTAATGTAACAAAAAAAAAAAAGAGGAAAAATTAGAAGCTTTTTTTGGTCCAAAGCTGGAAGGAAGACACACAATTAGGTCGATAATTAATATGTGATGAGTCTCCTAATGACGAGCGTACCCCATGCCTATTAAGCTGACAAGCCTTAATTAGGTTTCATAAATTCTTCATAATACACAGATGCCAGATATTTATATATTATTCTAATCTTCCTGCCGATGTGTGTTCCATAACTGACTACATGCAGTCAATATTGGGGTTAAGGTCCATGTTCCGGTTACAGAAACACTGGAAATAACCCGTTTCCATGCGTGAGCAAACAGGGTTATTCCTGTATCCATGGTGATTATAGTCAATTATGACATCCCGATCAAAGCAGTGACGGTACTGACTGCTACAAACCCTGCTTTCTGCTCACCTTTTTGTGGATCTGGCTATCACGCTACTTTCTACCAGAGGTGGGTTTAAATAATTAATTCAAACGATTTTAGTTGATCTCCCTTTAAATGGTTCATGAAATTCAAAAATCGATCTTTAAACTGAAGTAGTTTTTTCTTCTTTGGACGTGCAGAGAAGCAGCCTGTGGTACCAACCCTTCTGGTCTCGCGTGATCAGCTATCAGACCATTGTTTGTGTTGTCAGGTGGTCATGTTTGAATAAAAGTATGTGATTAATGTAACTGGTTTGGGTTCAATTATTAATGTAAACACAGTTTTTAATTATGTACATGTAATTATGTAGGTCAAAAGATTCCTTGTTAAATTTAAAGCATTAATTTAATATCCCTGACTTAATCGATATGGATTCAAATCGATTTGCAAATTGAATCAAATTGGGACCATGTTATATCAAATGGAATCGATCAGAAAAATCAGGAAACTCAAATGCCAGGATGTTTGTGTCTTTCATCACACTGATGAAGTGATTGGTTTCCTCCTCACTCCAAAAGTGTTGCTCTAGCCTTTGGCCATGTTTACAAGTAGTTCCTGGACTCCAAAGACCAAGATTCCTTGCTGATAGAACATCCGCAGAACACTAATTCATGTTCCTTTTGATGGGGAGATCCTGACAGGAGGATACATGATCAGATATGAATATATATATATTGATATGAGCATAATCTGCCTATTCAGTCGGTATTGGTGTTTGCATGGCCACACGTAACCGGGTTATTGCTTATATTCCAGGTAGAAAAGGCTTATTTTTACTGCATGTAAACGTAGCCACTGCTTACTGTGACACACGGGAAGGCCTGCAGGCTTACATGTTATCTTCAAAGAGCTCTCACTTTGACACCATTTCAGATGTTTATTTATGTCTTTACATCTCGTGTCAAAGCCGGCGATGCAGAGTGAGTGAATGAGGCAGATAGCCGACGCCGACGACCTCCGCGCCGCACAAGCCCCAACAACGGCGAGATTTCCATTCCGAAAATCAGAGCCCAATCTCTGGAAATACTGCCGGCTGCTCGTGCACGGCCGCTTGCTTTTGAACAACGGGAGATGAAGTGGTTCATTTAATGGGAAAATGTCCCACTTGTTACGTGCATGTCCAATCAGGGCTGATGCTGAATGTGGTCAATTGAACAATATATTCCCCGGCGTGCGCTGTATTGACGGAGAAATGGCCGCAGAGCCGATTCGTCTTCAGGCAAGCGGCACCGGCGCTTTGACTCATACGGGGACGCGGTTGGATAAGCGATTATTCCAGCTTGGATGTGCAGCCACCACGACTGGGTTGCCAAAAGGTACATTTCCAACAGTGAAAATAGCGGGAAAATGACAGCTGAGGATATTACAGATACTTCAACTGTGCTTTGGCTGACTTTATCCAGCCACATTTATTTGAGCTGGAGCACACGGCTGATAAAACACGCTGGAAAGGACCAGCCTGCAGCTTTACGACTGTGGAGGAGATTTTGTGGAGTGCTGGGGGCGGGGCTTAAACACTATTGTGGTCGGCATGCAAGCAGAACTTTCTCCCTGCCAGTTCAGGGGAATTTACATATTGTTTTGATTGACAGTTTGCCATCAACACTGTTTAGAAAGTCTAAAAAATATTTAGAAGGTTTTTTTCCAATTTTATTAATTTAATCATTTTTTTAAACTTATTTTCTGTTTCGTTTTAATTTTATTCATGTAATTATATAATTATTTAAATAATTAGGCGTATAATAATTATTTTAATTTTACTTCATTCATTTTTATTATCTATTTATTATTTCATTTTATTTTATTTTTCATTTTATTCTAAAAAAAAATATTTTTCAAAAAATGTGGGTTAATTTATCAATTTAGTCGTCTTTTGCATTTATTTGTTGTTTGCTCCAGTGTTGATTACTGTTTTAACAGATAAAAAAAATAAAGCAAGATTGGAATTTAGATAATATAAATCGATCGCCCAAACAACCAATCTTGCCACAATATGAACTTTATACTGCAACGTGGAAAAGAGAAAATAAAGAGTCCAATGAAAGGTGTTATTTACCGGCTGTCTTCAGAGTAAAGTGTCATACAACCACTTAGCACTTAGCACTTCTTTTTCCAGCTCCCGGTCCTCCAGTCTGTGGCCCCTGATTTGCACATCCACTCCACACAGAACAAACAGCCTCCCCCTCATCCCATTTCCTGCATAGCGGCTATAATGAATCTTTTATGATTTCATAATACATCCAATTATTCCTCCCCTGTTAAAATCACAGTGCACCACCTGGAACCACTTTGGCTTCCCTTTCTTCTAATTTCCTTGCCTCATTTGCTTGCACATTCTCGCCATATATGTAAATGAAAATAACCAATCTTACAGAGCTAATAAAGGAGGAGAGGAAATTTAAGGGATTCATCTTTGCAAAAAACCAGGAGCTCAATCCCGCCCCGGAACGCCCGGACGCCAGAAAGAATACTCTCTCTTATAATCGCGTCGTCTCATTCGGCGGCAATACCAAAGTCAGGCGGGTAGTTGCATGCGGCTCGTGGCAATATCTGTGTTTACTGAGAGAGGGATGCACTCGGCGATGAAGAGCCTTTATGGAGGGAAGCCGAGGAGATTGAGGAAGGAGAGGCTGCGCCGCCGCCGCCGCCACCAGCAGGCCTGCACTCGGTAATGGCGTCTTCATAAATGACCTGATGGATTAAGCCTGTCTTTCTGGGAGGCTGTTTTATGATAAAAACACACAGCAGCAGAAGCAGAAGGAGGAAGAGGAGGAGGAGGAGGAGGAGGAGGAGGGGGAGGAGGGAGCCTGACAATAGAAACCACAGACCGTCACTCTGACTGCTGCACAACTCCAGCCCAGAAAGCTTTTAATGCCTCTGCTTTTGTCATGCAATCAACATATACACAAATTGCCCCCCCCCCACCCATCCCCCCCCTCTTTTTCTTGACTCTCCACTCCGGATGGTTCGCTCTTCCTCCCGCCGTTGTTAAGACGTTGCAGTCGCCCTCGGAGCTTCATCCAGTTTTCATCCTCAGACAAAGCTTTTTCATATTTAAGCACAGCTATAATTGCATCTGCTGCGCAATTTCGGTCTGTGCAACATTTAAAATATGCCGAGGTTGTTTTTTTTTTTTTTTTCGTTAAACTGCACTTTAATGTGCTTATATCACACTAAAAAGGAGTAAATTCCTCGGATATCAGCATAAGTGCAGCATTGCAACATCTCTTATCTGAGGTTCTTTCTGCTCAAAGCATGCACAAATTTTGGTCAAAAAGATGAAGAGGGAGAAGGTCTTCTGGGATCAAAAGTCAGAACGGTGGCCATTAATGGCCTGCAGGGTAATATCAGGGACTTTTTTTCACCCGCAATTATACGTGCCGTAAAATTGCTTGTTTCTCGCCACCGACAGCCTCTTATTGTTACTCCAAGTGTCAACAACAACACAATGGAAAGGACGCCCGCCGAGATAAAAGATGTGTCTAATGAGCAGCAGAAGTCTGGCTGTGAGATCTGGTAGGAGAGGAATCGTCGCAGGGAAACAAAAGCGTAAACATGAGTGAAGCCATCTGAGGGAGGAGCGCAGTGCGCCGGGTGTTTATTAGTGTCATCCAGCAGATAACAAAAAGAAATCAAAACATAATTTTGTGCATTTGCAAACCAGCAACAAACTGATTTTGTGAAAGTTTCCCAGCATGCTTTGTGTGTGTGTGTGTGTGTGGGCGGGCTAACATTCCTGTTCACAGTTTAGAAAAACAACAACAAAGAATGCCTGCAGAGAGGCCTTTGAGTTTACAATAAGATTCCTGTATTTACACTTAAATATCTTTATTTTCATCAAAATACTAACTTATTTGTAAAACAGTAATAATAATAATAATAATGATAATAATAATAATAATACTAATAATACCTTTATTTGATATAGCGCTTCAAAAACAACTCAAAGGCACTTTGCAGCAGAAACAAAGGAGGTGGTAAAAACAACATAAAACAACATTTAAAGTAAAAACAACAAGGAAGCAGCAATTTAAACATTAAAAGCAGATCTAAAAAGGTGTGTTTTAAGAAGCTTTGGGGCAATCGCGGAGAGTTCTGGGCAGACTCTTCCAGAGGGAGGGGGCTGCGACGGAGAAGGCTCTGTCTCCCAAGGTTCGGTGCTTGGTCTTGGGGGGCAGGGAGAGGAGATTTCCGTCGGATGAGGAGAGGTAGGGAGGGGCCGGGTTGTGGAGTGATTTAAAGGTGGTGAGGAGAATCTTGTACTGGATGCGGTACGTGATGGGGAGCCAGTGGAGTTCCTGAAGGACCGGGGTGATGTGGTCGAAGGAGCGGATGCGGGTAAGCAGACAGGCGGCAGCAGAGGAAGAGAGGAAGGGGCGGGGTCTGGCAATGTTTTTTAATTGAAAAAATGCGGTCCGGGTTACCTTGGAGCTGTGGTGCTCAAAGGTGAGGTTGGGGTCAAGATGGATGCCAAGGTTGCGAACGGTGGGGAGTCAGGGAGATGTCGTTCGGGAGGGGAAGAGTGAAGCCGGGTGCAGATTTAGTGAGTGGTTTTGGGCCGAAGATGATGATGTCCGATTTATTGCAGTTGACTTGAAGGAGGTTGAGTTGCATCCCGGGTTTGATGGGATTGGAGGTGGTGGAAATACAAAGTTGAATGTCATCAGCATAGCAGTGGTATTGGAGTCCATGATACTGTAAGACATTTTTGTTTGTTTTTTTTACCTAAAAATCCCACAAGTGTATTTGTATTTCTTATGCTACATGGTAAATCTTTATAATACTGATGCAAACATTGTCATAATTGATCGTTTACTTAATATGGGTAACTTACTACTGCTACTTTACCTGATCAATGTGCATTTTTTTTTTGCTTTTTTTTAATTATCATTTTTAGTTATATATGATATGATCATATCATATTATATAATGTTATATAATGTTATATAATATTATTTGTATATTGTTGAGTTGAGAAATACACACATCCACACTACTATTCTATCCATTTTCATACATAACCAAGCAAGTCGACTCATATCAACATTAATTTATTGTAATTGCAAACGGCAGCGCTGAGGTTCTGGACTCCTCTGACATGGATGACTGCTGCCAGTCACAGCGGAGAGAGAAACGTCATTCCCGGAGCAGAGCGAGCTGTTGAATCACTGCTCCTCTCAGTAACCATAAAGCTAAGCGGCTAAAACCAGCGCTCCTCTCTGACCTTTAACCGCGTTACTTTGCCTGATTTGCTCGGAAAGAAACGCGCTCGGCGTCAGATGAGGTGAAATGAAAAGGCTACTTCGAAAATGGTTTTCGCCAACCATGAAACCGGCGTGTCTGTGGTTATTTATACTTTTGTGGAGGAGGGATGTAAGACTCGCGGCGTTAATCATGTCCATGACGTGTAATCTGCGCTTCAAGGTTGTGCTCATTTCACAGTGTTTTTGTGAGACGTTTTGCTTCGCGTTGCTGCGATCTCGTGCCGCACGCCTCTCGTGCTCGCTGCGCTGTCGGCGGACTCTTTAATAGATGATGTTCCCTCCATATTACATTGAGAAAGAGAAGGAGAAAGTTTCAGTATCTGCAGCAGGTCTCCAGCCGCTCACAGCGCGCGTTCATGAGCAGACTAAAGGCCGGCGCACACTACAGGATGATCGGGCCGATTTTGGTCCCGATCTTCCCCTTCCGATCAAAGCCAGCAAATGCCCAATTGTAGGACGTTTGCAAAGGAAATCTTGTCTGATTTTCCCGCTTGAAACTCACCCACATTCACCCACATAATGGTTTTTTGTGTGTTTTTTCCAAAAGAAGTAGGCCTGCAAACAACCATCATTGCTTCTTCCTGTTCGTCCGCCATGTTTGTTTACACTGAAGTCACGTTTGACCACGCAAGATTTGGAATATTGAGCGTGAACAACCTGCCAACCACACTATACGGTCAGCAGAGAGGGATGTTGTGTGATTTGCCTTTTGTCGTCATCAAGTGTGTGGTCTCTAAATCTGTAATGTGTGCCAGGCTTTAAGCTGCGTACATGCATAAAGATAATCGGGCTGTTTTTGTCCCGACTTTCCCCCTTCCCGACCAAGGATGGCAAACGCCTGATTATCTTCTCTCTTATAAGATGATCCTATAAGATAATCGTGTGGTCTGAGGTTTGTCAAAAGTGAATTTGTCCCGATAATCGCCGGAAAGGGTCGGGGGCCGACAATCAAACCAAACCTCTTCATGTGTGTTGGGAAAGCTGATGACTCCCGACTCATGACTCTGTGATGTCTGATGTGGAACGGAATGCAGCCAATCAGGAAGCCGGCTGACTGAGAAACAAGGAAGCAGACGTAAACCAAAACAAGCATGGCCGACCTGAAGCATCTTAACGGCCAGTGGACTGTAAAGTCCGTGTTCCTGCCGTGTCCAGGATTTTCTCCGGCCTTTAAATTCAGGATTTCTCTGTTAAAAATATTCCCTATTCTTGTATGTCTTCTTCCATTTCGCGTGTTGTTGCTATGTGCTGCTATGTTTCTTCTTTGTTTTTGTTAGATCATGCGAGATTTCTGTCTTGTAGGACGAGCTTCTAGATGGATGGTGTGTGTGTGATGTGCCGAGATTATCAGAGCAAACCTCACACAATACCATCAAAACTGTTCAAAGCCTGATTTTTTCTCTTCGCGTGGGCTCTCTAACAGATAAAAAATATCTTAGGAATTAAAAAATCCTTATGTGTGTAACCCGCTTATTGCCGGACCCCTCAGGTAATGCTAATCTCAGTCGGACTCGGCCCTCGGGTGTCGCAGGAAAACCTTGATACACCGCCAAAAAACCCCATCCCAGCTTGTCCTCAAGCAGCCTCCGACTACGAGGCGAGGGGGGCTTTCTTTGGTGAGACATTATTTTAACACAGGGAATGAACCTGTGGCGGCGCTCGGCCCCCTCAGGGCAATTTGCCGGGTAAATTTAGCAGCGCCGGCTCCCGTGTTCAATTTGTTTTACATGAAACAGCCCCCCCCGCCCCCATGCTCCCCGAGGAGTGGCACCGCGGCTGGCTGGCCCGGAGATGCAGTTTGTTCTCTTAAGGTCCCCGGTCATCAGTCATGGAGGCGAGGTACATCATTGTTTCTCAATAAACTATGAAAGGCGGAGGCAGAGCTCGGCTCGGGTGACCTCATTAAGATGGATTGAAAGAGCGCCGGGGGATGAACTCCCAAGTGACGCGAGCTCCTGTTGAGTTTTTCATTTTTCTATCACACCAGTAAATATCCATATTAGAGATTGCATCGAAACGTCCCAGGAGCGTGTTTCCCCTCCCCGCCTCTCCCGGCTTTCCCTGTTTCCCTGCTTCAAATCAAACATCTACCTGCTTCTATTAATGAGACTATTATCAGGAGGTGTTTTATCTGAGCGGTAAATAGGCCCGCCGAGGACAC
>CAESWR010000118.1:714467-735619 GCA_903171835.1 Mullus surmuletus | reverse complement strand
GAAACCACTGTCATTTACGTGTCACATTAATTCTGGCCCCTGTGGTCCCGGTGAGCGGCGGTGGGATTAACCTCGCTCGGCTGTGCTGCCAGTGCTCGCTCACACACACACACACACACGCACACCTGCCTGACTCAACTGTGAAAATGACCTTCCATACCGCTTCAGCTGTGCAAATGAATGTCACATTCAGGCAATCAAACGATTCCGCAGTCAATTATTCCAGGATTCCATCAGTGTTATCGGCGAGGATCACACCGGTCATCCTGGGAGCTGGAGGCGTTCCGAGGGATTCTGACCGCACGCCGTCATGCAGCGAGGCTTTATCAACGTCCCGTCGCTGCTCAGATATGTTTATGATGATGGCCGCCGCACCCGGGGTGACGTAACCTCAGAGGCGAGTGTGTTTTATGTGCGTAAAGACTGACAAGAGAGCCAGAGTTATATTCTCGCAGCAAGCAGAGACCCGGTGAGCCGTTATTTCACATTGGAGTGTGTAAAACACGGCGCGTCAGGATCTGATTGCATTTATGAATTGCATCTAGAGAGGAATAAAACACGGAGTGAGTCATTTGTCATGAGATGTATCTTACACTTTAGATCAGCTGTGTGCAGTCGAAGGCCGGCCGACGACAGGAAACAAATGTGGTCGTGACTCGGCGACCTCCGCAAATGAAAGCGCACACGCATAGTAGAGTGAGGAGAAGATATTAGAGATGTAATCAGGGACAGAAATAATGGAACGAGAAACTTGTATATTAATTTTGATCTTAAATGATATAACGATTATATGATGATGATCAACTCTCCTTTTAAGGGATCAGATTTGGATTGAATTTAAACATTAATGTTGAAGTCTGGTTAAAAAGTAACTTAACATTAACCAATATAGATTTGACCTGATTCATGCACATTTTATTTTAAATAGTATTTGTACCCTGCTGCTATTACTGTTTGTTTTGGATCTTCCTTTTAATGCTTTTATGACCTGTTCTTGTTTTAGTGCCAGAGCCAAAGAAAAAATGTGCAAATATAAACAGACACTTGCTCAAATATGGGATCTGATCCTAAAGGTACTTGACAGAAGGTTTTAAATCTTGAATTGTATGATTAATTATGTATCTCATCAAGCTGATCTGACATAATCTGCTAAAGCATAATACGCCTCTTTTGAGTTGTTAATTTGTGTCTTTTAGAGATTCCTGAGCAGATTTAACCTTCAAGAGGGGCAACAACACATCAAAATGTTACAGAGAAGGGCTCAAACAACTGTTGTAAACTGAGAATATTTATTCGCTTTTCTTCCAATACGTGAAAAATACTGCAATATGGCATAAATGTTGTACTTTGGCTTTACATAATGTCATAAGCTCAAACAGGAAAAGAATGGGGAAGCTTCAAAGGCTAAAATGGAGGTGCTCGCCGATGCACCATAGTTCAAATTGGGGAGATTTGCTGATACACAGAATTCGTACATCAAACATGAGTTGAAATCACCTGATGAGGCACATTTGTGAGGACTCTGAAGTCGCAGACATACAGATTTGAATGAACTGCTGTTTATTTTATTTTCTTTCACAGCAACTAATGTGTTTTCAAGACAATAACTGATGAACAGAAATAGTAGAGGAGGTCAATTGCTGCATCAAACATAGAATCTGAAAACATGTAATTGTATGAGCCTCCTGCAGCCGCCATCCTGTCTCAGCACGAATAAAGAGAAGTGAATTTCAATTTCATATCTCTCTTTTCTTCATCCCTCCACTGCTGTTAGAGCCGTGAAACGCCGTACGCTGAGCACAGTGTGCAATCAATACTGATAAAAACAAACGAAAAAACCTTTTTTCTTAATCTACTCCTCTGCTTCAAAGGCAGAAATCTCGGCTTCAGCGAATCTCAGCGACTCACCGCCCACGTGGTGGCATTTCACACTCTCGGGTAAAAATAGAACGGGTCGGACCTCCGATCCGTTCATCATCTGTCCGCATTTTTTATCGTATTTACTTTTGAAAGCGTGATCGCTCTCTCAGCCGGCAGTGTCAGAGGTCCAATAGAACAAATTCCCCACTCTGCCAAAGTATCTGCGAATTAATCATGTATTTTAATTTGCTAGCGCCCCCATGTTGCTCTTTTTCCGCTTATGAGGCCTCTTAACCTGTGTTTGTGTGCAATTTGCAACACGCGCATTAATATGCTGTTGTGATTCTGGACCGAGATAGGGAGCACAATGATTAAAACCGTCCTCATCAGCCAGTAATACACAAGGGGACGCCAAAGTCATTAAAAGCTCTAATACTCTATCATTTCCTCCAGATAATCAAACTGAATAATGGAGTGCTGGTAAATGCCTTGGGCTGTGCTCTTATTAATCAGCTACTGGGGGCATTTATGCGTGTGTGCTGGAAACGTATGGAGCGCCGCCTACTGTAGCAGCAGTCTGCAGCTGTGTTTGTATTGTTTTAATTGAGTAATTACTGATTATTACCTCATTGAAAGAGGTTTTCGTAATTGTCATACTTCTGTCCATCGGGATGCTCGTGTGTCTGTATTTTGTTGTAGACCAAGATTTCACCAAGCCCAAGAGACAAGAACAAGACTGTGCACATCAAAGAAAGATGATTACAACACAGAACAGAACAGAAAAAGAGTCTCTTTTTTATTATTTAGATGAAATTGACAGCAACAAAAATAGCATCCAAGATGCAACAAATCCACAAAGTTATGCTTAGTTTGTTTTCCAGAAAATCAGTCTTTCTCTTGCTAGCTATTCCCACTCATTTCAAATACTTTTTGTTTCTATAGAGAATCAGATGTGGATTCATCAGGTGAAGGTGGTTTCTGTGCTGAACTGAAATCAGATGAAGACATTTAATAAGAAGGCAGAGGCTGCAACTTGGGGGAAATAATCAGTCAGCCAATGATTGGCAGTGATTGGTTGTTGTGGAAAGTCCAGTCTCAAGGACTCCAGCACTGGTGGGGATGGATGATGAGTCAGAGAAGGAACAACCCATTCACTTTGTTGCAGATGCATCTGCAGGAAGGTCTCGGCCTGTCGAGTTTTCAAAACATATTTGGAGAGAGTAATATAACTTATTCATGCTCGGCTCCTGATATGTCTGGTAATATGAGACATGGACACTTTATACTTGCACATTTCAATTTGCTGCATGAATTTTGCTCGACTTCCCCGGCACGGCTCCCTTTCCAGGCTTGACTGACAGCATGAGGGGAAGATCATGCACCACGCTGCCCTCAGGGAATCTTGTAAATAAAAAAAGCTCACGCTATTCAAGCCGTCCATATTGATATATTCTTTCTCTTGTTATTCTCTTTCCATCCGAGACAATGAATCTCAGTGTATTGCTGCGCGTCGCGCTTGTTTATTTGAGTGGAGCGACGCACTCTCTGAAGCTCTCAACCACATCGCAGCAAATCATTTTTATTAGTTTTAGTCTTTGAAAAAGGCTGCCTTGGATCTCTTTGGAAGGCCTTAGTCGTTATTGAAACGCTGACCTGTGAACACTGAGGAGTAAAGATTGGATTAACCTGATGCTGAGGAATTTTCTAATGTTTCAGTGTGGTTTTAGTTTACAACTGACATCAACATGAGATTTTAATCTAGACAAATGCAATAGAGTGAGGAATTAATGCTGGAACACAATTAGAGTGGAAATCCTGTTTATTTGTGGGAGGAGCATCTGAAAAGCACATCTTCTCTTATATTATATATAATTCAGTGGTCCGACCCATTGTGACCACATGTGCAACTTTGCTCAAGAAACAGAAAATTGGCTTAATTTCCCAGAAGCAATTGCACATCAGCAATGCCAGTGCATGACAGACAACTTGGGGTTGTGTTTTCTCACCTCCTACTTGAGAAAGTCCATCACAACGCTGGTTGAGAACGAAGTCAATGTTGTGGGCGTAGCCATAGAGTTTTGTTTATTTCTCAATCACTTTTCTGACGTCGCACAACAAACGTCTCCTGAAGGCAGCGCAGCAACGCAGCCACTATGTCAAAGCTGTTCAAAGAGTCACTTTTGTTTTGCTGAGTGCTTTATTGTACAACTTTTTGCCCCATCATGCCCTTTTATGAACGTAAAAGTGTTTACTTCACATCATTGGAGCTTGTTGTCATGTTTGTTCAACATGCCAAACAGCTCAAATTGGGGCTCTTTAGGTACGTTTGTATGGCTTCAGCTCTCTTTCGATCCTATAAAGACACTTAAAATCAAATATTTCCAAACACAGTGTATGAAAATGAAAAATCTATACAAAATGTATTTTTGACTTCTAATTTAGTTGCCCTGTTCTGCTTGCACAAGTGCCAATAAGTAATCACTGAAATGTACAGATCGGTTCTACCCAAGCTATGGTTAATTCTGTAACTCTGGGTATTTAAAAATTCACCTGACATTCAGATGTTTTTTACAGTAAGTGCTTGAAAAGCCATAATTGGCCAACACAAACACAGAAACTCTTGTTCTCGTGGAGCTACATGGGTTGAGCAGCTGCTGTATTCCTGCTCTGTGCTGGGTCACATATCACTTAGGAGTTAAGATGGGGGAAAAAATGTCAATAAATAATTCAGAGGATCATTGCCTGCACCTTTAAGAAGAGGTGGTGAGTTAGCTGGGCATCAGCATGGCATGTTTGCTCTCATGGATGAACCTTCGCCACCATGCCAAATACAATTGCATGTTGTCAAAAGTGTATCTAACCGGTTTAATGTGGAGGCTGAGTTTGGCAGACTCTCTCATGTCTGCATTTCTATCCCGTATGGCTTTCTCCGCTCCATACGCAGTTTGGCTGACATCCTCCTCGCTCCACGGCGAGCCCATCGTCTGCTTTGTTTCCTCCTCACAACTCCCTGCTCTGCCTCCCCGGCCTCCTCACATGATCAGAGGCAGAGTAAACCCACTGCTGCTCTATTTATATCCCAGAAGTGAGCGCCATTAGCTGGTCTTTAAACCTCTAAAACCCTCCGACTTCACATCAGAACAATGTACCCTAAGCTCCTCGGATCGCTTTCATATTACCGTTTCAAGTCATCTTAAAGCAGCCGATTCAGGAGAACAAAAAGACAGAGAATTGATTTTCAGGAGAGTTATTGGGGTCAAAGAGAATCTTGGCGAAACAACGGTGCTTTGTTCTTTAAAGTCTCCCCTTTCACGTTCCCGGTGATTTAGAATTATTTACTCTCCTGATCTCGCTAGACAGAAGCGTCAGTATTCCAAAAGCACAGTGTTACAATACCACAGAAACCCTCTCCACATCCAGATCTGTTGTTGCAGATCAGCTGCTAACAGTTATTTATTATTCTGCTGTGTTCCGGAGCCTCAGCGAGAAGAGGCTTTTGTGCGCTGGCCTTTATTTTCTCCATAAATGGGCTGGTGCAAGTGACTCATCTGACAAAAACGCTTCCGTCTAAAGACGCAGGTGCTTGAGACATTTGGAGAGCACATTGACATCTTGCACCTGAAAATGCGAGCGTCTCTCAGCACATTTCGTCAAATATAACCCACGTCCGTCAGCAGGCCCTTCGGTTTTGTGCCATCTTTTGTTGAAAGCGTCGTCCTGTCACCAATGAGCTTTGGATTAGAACCTTTAAGCCATTAGCATTAGCTTAGCGTCGGTATAAACAAACCCAATGATGTCAACAAGAGAAGCTCTGCAGCAAAGCCTGCTATACATGTCATCCAAGCTTTGTTTGATGGGATTTCACCCGGTTGCACGGCACCAGTCAACTTTACATGAAACACGGTTGGGGGGGGGCAGAGCTTCGAACTGCCACTGCCATTTTCCAAAGTATTCATTCATCTGTCAAAGTCAAATAAAATTGGGACGCTGCAGGATAATCAGAGCTACCCAATTCACCTATTTTCTCCCATCGAGTCAGAGGGTCTTTGAACGTAACAGAAAACTATGTCTCTCATTGCAGGTCAACTGAAACAATACTCTTTTCAGCTCCGTTCTCTCTGAGCTTTGGCAGCGATCCACGGGTGCATGAGAAAAGACCACAGTTAGACCTTCAAGACCCCAGAATCTCTGGGATCCTCCAGAGGAAGGAGGCATCGTGATGGAATTTCAGCCTCAGCTCCTCTGACATTAGCGAGGTGTTCATATTCTCTTGCCTGTTCACACCTTTTCAAAGATTACCAGACTCGTGGTTGAGAGAAGTCCACGAAAGCTTCTGCCAACTTGATCCGTACGTATGTTGATAGACCTCCGTCCAAGCTTCCTCTAACAACTGTGAGATCTGTCGCCTTGACTCTGACATCAAGGGGAGGCTCGGCAGGACTTGCACTCCATCTGATAAGGCGCTAATCTAATTTCAGCGACAACTGAAACAGGAAGGCATGCCAGGGTCTGGCGAGGAAAATGGTAAACTGATGACCGAAGGTGAGATGCAGAGTGCCTTTTTTCGATTCCCATCCTTGTAGGCCCGTTTACCGCACATTTTTGAAACCGGGTTCCAGAGTGGGAACGTTTGAAATCGCCACTCTGTGCAGTTTCTTCTAAACGCTGACTGCTAGATTTTTTTGGGGAAAGATGATGTCATGGCCCTGCCTTGCAAACTCAGCTGAGGCCGACCGCGAGATGCAGGCTATTCATAACAACAACAATGGCAGTGGGACGAAGCAGATCAACTTTGTCATCCGTCCATACAAACGAGTCAGTCCCCACGTTCTTTTCACATGCGTTCTTGGCCATCTTCGTGTTGCATTGT
Source organism: Mullus surmuletus (assembly GCA_903171835.1). Classification (NCBI taxonomy): domain Eukaryota; kingdom Metazoa; phylum Chordata; class Actinopteri; order Syngnathiformes; family Mullidae; genus Mullus; species Mullus surmuletus. Next base: position 728,889 of record CAESWR010000118.1, on the reverse strand, counting down.
TGTTAGAGCTGCTTCTTCAGTAAATACACCGTGCGAGCTTATGTCTGGTTTCAGGGAGTAATCTTACAGCGCCACATAAGGTCTAGCATAAGTACTGCAGCAGTTTCAGTGGTTTTCTGTGGTTCCATCTAGACCAGAAGTGGGCAAACTAAGGCCGGGGGGCCACATGCTGCCCAATGGACTATTAAATCCGGCCAGCAGATCCTTCACAAAAAAAGGACCATTTGACCATAAGCTAAAATAAGAAAGGATTTAAGCTTGATTTCTTTGAAAAGGTGTCACCCCCCCACTCGTTCACACTGCATGCTAACAGAAGAAAGTGGGGCCAAAGGTCCTTTAGAGCTTCATCAACCATCTCTGGTGGGTACAGGCACTTTAAAATATTTTCCCTGGCAATATTTCATCAAGAACGATTGCTAGTTAACCCCCAATCCTTGGGGGTTAGTTTCCCGCACCACCTGGCCAGCCCATCGATCAATATCTTAAACCCCAGGCAGCCCTCCAGACAACATAACTGCCCACCCCTGCTCTAGATGCTAACATTTTTGGAGCCGACTTCGTCTGTACGAAGCTTTTTTTGAGAGCAGCTCCGAAAATGGTGGCTTTAAAGAAATACCGTCTTCATGTGCACATGGCCTTAGATTTTGCGAGTATAGAGGGATTGGCGCTTTGTGTTTGGGAAGCCTTGTCAATGCATAAGAGGAGGATTATGGCACATAAGTCATGGTGGTGGTGTGGGAGTTTTCCAAGCAAATCTTTATCCTTGCTAATAGCCTCAGAAAAGAGGAGAAAAAAAAGCCTCCGGGAGAACAGATTTTATATTGCAAGTTTTAGACGGCACCAGGAAAGTATTTATCTACCTCTGTAGTTTAATCAAGAGAATAGTGGGGAGAATATATGACGCGATAAAGGGATGACAAGTACTGCTTTGTCAGCGTCCTCTACAATACTCGTGTAGCAGATGATTACAATTATAGCATGAAATTTGATTTCTTGTCATATTCCCACCGAGAAAAGAAACAATAGCATCCCGTAACCTTTCGCGGGTGTTTGACAAGAGCCACCTCTCCTTCAGATATGAAGACAAAGGCTTGTGATAGCAAATCTGCCATCTGTTAGAGAGCGGGGGAAAGTACCCTGCGTGACAAGCTGCTTTTACTCCGCAGCTGCCGTGTCGCACCAGCTCCATCGCTGTTCTCCGCACAGGCGCCACCCATCACTTCTCTGTCTTAGGGAAGAGGTGTTGCCCGGGGCGAACGAACAGAGGATAGACGGGAAGAGATGGGGGACATCAAGCAGCAACAGCGGGAGAGATGAGACATCAATGCAGGAGAAATGGGTTTTGACTAAAAGAGAATCCCAGGGTGGCTCTCTATGAATACTGATTAGAAAAAAAACCTGGCAGCTTAACCAAAATATGCTCAGGACCTCATGAAAATGTTCACTTCCCCCCGAAATGGCCCATTAGCCAGTCATTCCATCATCTCTAACGGAAGGCCGACAGGCAGCCACAGCGAAAATGTTTACATACGACAGATTTTTAATTGTTTCCGAGCACGAACGGTTCTGTCGGCACGCGTTAATGTCAGGAGGCGAGTCCAGAACAGATGCAAGTAATAAAGCATGTAACAATTATGTCTGCAAAGTTCAAGCAGAATTCAGCCGGTAAATGTTCTTGCAGGGCGGGAACACCAGCAACCCATCACATGTTCACACTGCACTGTTAGTTTGCTGGTTATTTATGTGTAGAAGATCGTGGCTTATATATGGACATGATAGACGAACCTCAAAATTCCCTACCAAACTGTGAATCATCGAGATAATCATCATCAGTAAGAATGGTTTTAAGGTGTTCCCACAAGCCTTTTGTAAAGGCTATGAATGGGCCGCCAGCCCCTCCCTGTACTCATCAAACACAGACAAGCCAAATGAGATCTTCTGATTTTGCCCTGAAATTAATTTTCTCTCCTCTTTAAAACACAGAACTCTCAAAGGTACGATCAAAAAACACTGAGGCATCAGTGAGGTGATTAATTTAGTGAGCGTTTACTAGCCTTTGTGCCAAAATGTCTAACTATTTGAAGGACTGAGACATATTTGATAATGAAAACAGTCTGAATGAATCAATTTCCGGCCTTTTTGTTGAAGAGCTGCAGTTAAACATCTTTGAACAGGACATGCCGAGGTGTACATATCATATTCTTATGGTTTATTCATATCGACAGGCAGTGATCAAGCTTCCATGTAATCGATTGATCCTTGGGTCAGTGCCGTACGCAGCCGAAACTGGATCCCAGCCAACACGGAGCCGTTTGTACTTGTACTCGTAACCTCTGATGCATTTAAATAAACATGAGTCCGTCTCGGGTGTCAAATCCGGACACATGTTGCACACATGGGCGAGCATGCAGACACTCCGTGGAGCGTAGTAGCCGTGCTCCGGCCTGTCCAGAGCTGTTATTGTGTCCTTGGCAAGGGGAAGCTCGCAGCTGACTGGTCCTCGCCTGCTCCCAGCAGAGCGCCGTGAGTTCAGCAGAAAGCTACTCGAGGATGAGTAAGCCCAGGGCTCCCTGCCGGCTGTTGCTTATTAAATGGTAAGTGTTATGGCTCGGCCCGCTGGGCAACAAATATAGGCATTACCCGGGAATACTGCATGTTGTCTAGAACTCATCACACTGTCACTTTCTCTTAACTGCAACACAAGTCAATAATCAGGGGGTTTGTTCTCTGCTGATTCTAGACGGCAGGGATGAGAAAGGAGAGCGAATGGCTGCCAAACAAAGAGGGCACAAAGCAGGGAGGAAATTGGAGTGCCTCCATTTGCGAGGGGTACTGCAAGGGAGTACCTCATCTTGGTATCCATTTTCCATATTTTTGAAATACATCTGACAATTATGTTCATATTAACAGAGAGAGAGAATTTGAACTGGTGTTTTTTTGTGTGTATGTATGAGTGAACGGCTCTGTACAAAAGTATTGATTTAAAAGTAAAAAATTAAATATGTAGTATCAATAAATCCCTGTTGCAGTAGCTAAGAGGGGTTCCCTAACACACAAAAACAAACTTCTTCAGCTGCCTGACGGAGTCAAGGGTCGTGACTGTTGTTCTCCACCAAGGTTATGAATGTCCAGTCCGTGACCCTGCTGCATGCATGTTAACGTGTCAGTCAAAGCAGAAGTGATAATCTCTCCAGGTCTAAAATATGTTACTCCCCGCTGAGCGATCCAATATTCTAATCCAGACCGGATAGAGAAGCAAAGGCTAATCGTATTAGTCTAATCACGCTGACCACATGAGGGATAGACGCTTAGCTTTGAGTAGATTTCCAAATGCAGGTGCTCCACACTATGGCATTAGTGCTTAAAACGTGGCAGGGTCAGCCTCGACAAAAAAGGGCCTCCATCACACAACCACGGTGACTACCCCCNNAATGTATCCGCCACCAGACACTAAAAAAGGTCACGACAAATGGCAGTGAAACACGATGCTGATGCTGATGCTATTTACTGACGTGACGATGTGTTTGCAGGCTTTTGTTGGGTTCGTGTTGGCGGCTCCTCTGCAGCTGATTCCACACTGACTCAGCTGCTAAATGTGCAGGCGATATTGCACGAGACCGCCGCCCGAGTGTAATCATAAGCGCAGTGAACAGCCAGTCAATCCAAATGAGGGTAAATCACTGCAGGGGGAAGTCACAGATTAAAGTCGCGGTAGGAGGAACAGCAGCCCCTGATTGACACATGGGGTGACTACAGGATACTGGCACATAAACCATGTTTTGTTATTAAAAGGGGAACAAAATAACCAATTTGACAGAAGATTGTTGAACAAAGGTAATTTAATTCTTTTTTTATTGTTTTTAATGCAACTATGCTGCATTGGATATTGGATCTGATCTCAACAAAATAAGTGGATTGGCTATTAGATTATTACGCTGGTCGATGGGGTCGTTTTACTGCTACATTTGATTTATTATGAGAAGTTTTAATCCCTTTATTGACGTTTTGAGTTTCTGCTAATGCCCAATTAACATCCAAGCATTGCCAAAACGTAAATTGCTGGTGCTCACATTCAACATCTAGTGGTAAAATAGTGTGTATAGCTCCTTTGAATAGCGTATTAGAGTTCTGGATGAACGGAACCGATATGTCATATAAATGCAAATGAAGTTTCATCCGGACGAGACATGCTTTAGCCGCCGTGTGAAAAAAATAAATGCATCTCTGCTCATCACTCAGGATATCACACTAAATTAAATGTCTGGACAGCTAAATAAGTATCACTTTATTTGCGCACATTCAGGACTAGGCCGGCAGTTCCCATTTAAAAACAAAACAAAAACCATAACAAACGAAGCCCTTGGAGATGCGTGAAATGACAACAACAATTCCCCGATAGCTTGAGCAGCTGTGAGAAATATAGTCGAGGGGGGAAACTGAAACTGGTTGTGTAAGCTGTAAAGTAAGTGTTAAATTGCGTGTTTTGCAACAGCCATTCAATCTGGAGTGGTTATGAATGTGTCAGCATACTTTTCACATTTACAATTTCCCCTCTGTTCAAGGTGACAGACTGGGCTTGACTGCTGTAAAATGTAGTTATGCCATAAGTCATTGTGTGTAAAAATTCCATGTAAGCACCCACACACACCGCAGGAATGTGTTTTCGCATAACAAGCTGGCTGACACGAGCCCCCCAGCTGGGCGAGGGGAGAAGGTGGGAAGAAAACGGCTTTGTCTGACAGATGTAATTATGTAAAAATAGTAATAAAATCGCACATCTGTGTCGTGGCAGTATGTGCCGCACACTCAGAAATTGGCAGCATGTCAAACCAAACTTCTGATACAGAAAATAATGAAAAATAAATGACAAGGAAAAAATTACAGCTCCTCTTTGACTCCTACCTGACATGATTGTTACATTATTAACAAACACGTCATCCAGAACAAAAAGAGAGAAAAAATAAACCTAAGAAAACTTAATGACGAGGGGATTTTTTTCTCCCCCCTTCATGTCTCATTTCCGCGCAAATTCATTAAAATCTGTTTACAAGGAAAGGAGGTGATTTTTTTCCCTCTTGCTCTCTTTAATTAGTGTCGGCCTCAAGGTCGTTTTCTCTTCAGAAACAATATTAGCATAAGTAAGCAGAGAATCCAGAGGTGTGTGATAAGTGGGCGATATCACAAGACAGGCAGGAGGATTTTTTGGGGTTGTTTTTGAAAGTGAGGATACTTGTCAACCAGCGCTCTTGATTTCTTTAACACCTTCTGCGATTGAAACTCCACAGCCAGCCCTCCGGTTTTCCCTGACGTTTCTCTCAAAGTAAATCCATGACACTTTCGAACTAATTACCATTCTGACTGTGGCTAATTAATTTGGTTTACTTTCGGTGCGGCGCAGCAGCAGCCTGCTAACACACACACACACACACACACACACACACACACACACACACACACTGTCATCGGCGGGTGGGCGCAAAAAAGCGTTGCCTTGTGTCTCGCGCCAGCTGTGCCTGTTTTCTCTTCTCCGCTGGATGGCCGGCCGGCGCGCCTGAGAGAGGGCAGCGAGGGCACGGCCTGACGCTTCATCAAGGCGAGGTGGACGGCGATTGGAGATGACAGCGAAGGGGGAGGGGGTGGTGGAGGTTGGGGGGCATCTTGGCAGCACCATTTTCATGCAGAGTCACCATGGAGGCCGCTGTGAGCGCTGGGAACTGCAACAAAGCCACTCGGATACGCCGAAAACCTGCCGACAGGACGACGGGCGAAGACAGGGACATCCGACGGGAGCTTAAAGGGGAAGTAGCGCTTTTACAGTTTTCACATTATTTATGACATAAAATACAGTCATTTGCTCACCAATGAAATTTTCGTGTAACTCGAAGTCCTTCGGAGGATATTTGGATCCAGCAAGAGCCGCGTATATCCATATAATGGGAGTGAACGGGGCACCAAGAGTGCAGCCTCTAACACCGCATTCTGTCGCCAAACTTATTCATTTCACCAATATTTGGTTATGATTCACTAGTGTTTACCCCTTCTGAGTCCGAGGATGCGTTTTGTCATCATCCTGCGTCTGTAGTTTGACCTACTAACCTCTGAACCGGTTGTGATCTTCCAGTCTCCTTCTGTCTCCTTCCTCCTCCAGCTGATGATGGTGCGCGCAGTGATATGATTTCGATCATGGAATGATGCAACACAATTGTGACAAATCTTGTATTATTTTTTCCATGATGCGGAATGAATAAATATATAAATAAATGAAAGGAAGGGAAAATGGTACCGGGAGATTGCGAGGTCTGACTTTTTTGCAGCCAAGAATTCGTGATGCAAATGGGTCGATCTTTTGAATGCATATTGTTTTTTGGAGCAAAACGCTTTATCTGTGTGACCCCAGGAACTACACGGAACTACTTTCTGAAACACTGAAACCGGACCGGAACGCCGCTCACAGGACGCAGTGGAGGAAAAGTCACTGCTGACGAACGACACAGATAGTGAGGATCTCATTCAAATCCAAATGATCCCTTTAATGAGTGCCGCTGATGTTTCCTCGATAAGGCACCGGACATGTTGGATTGCGACGCCGCGGAGGTCACGACCTATGTGCTGCTTCTCTCTGAGTTTGATTCCACAAACATTTCCCAGCTGACTTCTAATTTTTGGGAACATCTGGACATTTTCATTAATATTTCCCACAAATGTGGCATGAAACTTCTCTGCAGTCTCTGAAAATGAGTCTATCCCACCACTGCGTTTTTTCTGAGTAAATCACGGGGCTTCGGTCATGAGATCGTTTATAAAGCAGAAATGCCAAATATTTTAACTCCATTTCCTGCGATTATAACTTCTTTGATGTTCTGTCAGAAAACAAGACAGCTGACAGATATAATAAGAGCTCGGAGTAGAAGTGGCTTCCCTCGGGGATGGCGGGACTTTTGTTAAAAAAAAAACCTCTCACATTAATCGGGGCAAAGTTAACATGAGGCAGATTTTCTCAGAACTTGTCCGTCCCGTTCCCTGATATAGCAGATTGTTTGCATTCAAGTGCAGCTGAGGCTAATTTGTTCATAAACCAAAGGACAAGCTGAGACTTTGACCTGATGATGAAGTTGGAAGGATTTCAAACACATCGTGCACATCTGCTCTTAATCATATTTTCCTTAATGTATTTCGTGTTAACATAGTCCATGCGAGTTAGATTATGGATTTGCCTGCATTTTTCTCTCCTGTGTTTTTTCGAGCTGTGCCCGAACCTGACCCGAGCCTGACAGATCTGGAGATATTTATGTCTGAGCCCTGAACTCTCAATTTTTCTCACACTAATGACATATTTTACGTTTATTACTCTAAGAAGGTATTTGGAACACTTCGTTTGGTATCTTGCAACCCCTATCAATATGACCTTAAGGGGCATCGTGTTCCATGAGAACCCCAGAGCCCTAAAACTGGACTTAACCACTTTGACTACCAAGTAGAACGACGTCCACATGGTCAACTTCTCTTCATTTTCCATGGTTTTTAACTCTCCTGATGCCACTTTCATTTGAATGTCTTCCATCGCCTACGTTGCGTTGCCATGTGTATACAGCATGTTCCATTGCCACAGCTACACAAACAAACCTCAACACATTAAGATTGCTGTTAGGCTACACTGTGTTTTGAATTAATTTCATTCACAAAAACAAACATTTGCATCATGTCAAACAGGTCTGCTGACGACCCAACATTAGAAGCTGTTTTACATTTTTAATGTTCACTGCCTCATCACGCTAATGGAACCAAGCCTGAGCCGAACCTCAGCACAATCAAACCTGGCCTGACCAGTAGGGTACCATTGGATTCCATTGGGCCCCATGGGGTCCTGTTGGATCCTGTTGGGTCCAGCTCAGATATCCATCCCTTAATGCATACACATGGCTCAACAATCTTGACAACAATCAAGTCTTGCACAACCTGAACCCGAGCATTATGTCTAGATGTTAGTCTGAATCTGCCAGAATCGAGTGGGTGCTGTCAGGTTCCACTGGGTCCTTTTGGGTCCTGTTGGGTCCCATTGGGTTCCAATGGGCCTGGGTGAGGTATCCATTCTTTAATTCATAAACGTGGATCAACAATCTTGACTCAGTCTTGCACAACCTGAACCCAATCATTATTCCTCGATATTTGTCTGAACCCGCTCAACCCGATGGGTACTGTCAGGTCCCATTGGGTCCTGTTGGGCCTGTTGAGTTTGGTTTGGGTATTAATCTTTTAGCAATTATATACACACCTCAACAGTCTTCACTGAAGTTTGATTTAAATGGAATATATGGACTTAATCTGCTTTTTGGTGGTCAACACTCTATACCTGCAGTTTGCTAGCAACTAGTATGGCTGAATAGAAGCAAAAGTTGGGCTGGTAAATGGTGACATTTTTCATAATCCTCTTCTAGAGAGACACTTTTAAATAAATGGATGGAAGCAAGGACTGATACAGAGTCTGCTGTGTGAAACCGTACACCTTTGAGCTATGTGGAATATTCTCCGCCTGCAGCCTCTCTTGCATGGAGAATGTTTGATGAACCTTTATTAGGGCAGAACTTATTCCACACAGATAAACAGCGCTGGGCTTTAATGAACACGGCAAAAAGTTTAAATCCAGCAGCAGAGGTCACCAAACTCTGCAGACCAAATTGCTTTTCAGCGTACAAAGCAACGTGCATTCTCAGATAAATGTGACTGCATACCCCCACCACCAACACACATGCACACACACACACATCACACACTGTCTGTGTTTTCAGATGTTTTTGTGCAAACATAAATAGATCCAGAACAGTAGAGCTTATCAGGTGTAATTACATGTGACTAAACTTCTGAAATAGAGAAAAAGGTTCAATAAGGGAGCAGCAGGAATGTCTCTCACCGCAGCTGTTAATGTGTAATTTTGCCCGATGATTTAATTCCTATTTAAGCAGAGTCGAATATTTCCTACCAAGACGTTGTATTAATGTCCACAATCCAATCCGAGCGAGCCTGCAGCGGCAATAACAAAGAGATGACGCGATCAGAGGGGATAATTGTAGAGGTGCATCAGTCTAAACATTAATCAGAGGAGTAGCGACTCGGGCGTCCTGCCGGCCTCTCCAGGCAGTGGTGGTGGTGGTGGTGGTGGAGGAGGGGGGGGTTCGCTGTGATGGATCACACGCTCGCTGCTGCAGATTCATCACTCGCTTTTTTCCGACGGCCTATGCGCGCTCACATTTCATTAGCATCATAAATTACGTCCCCCGAGGGTTGCCAGGTGGCCTCAGACAGAGACCTCACCCTTGTGACAGCGAGAGCGACCGCTGAGGGCTTGTCAGCGCGTTCATGCCGCCGACGCCACACACAGAAATCACCGCGTGCCGTCGTGGCAGGCGGACGAGCATGTAACAGATAAGGAAGGTTGAGGATGAAGTGAGCTGACGGCCTGAAGGGAAGCTAGTCGACTCGTACAACTGAGCCAGAACACAGGTGAGAAAAGAGTGTGAGTGTCGTGTAGTGGAACATAAACTCGTTATTTTTGCTGCATGCGTACTATTGTTGTACTATTGTTGTACTATTGTTGTAGTACTGCAGATTGGTCTTGATCTTAAGACCGGTCGTCCTGGTGTGGGACTGAGTGGACTCTGGATTTTGACCCCTGATTTAGTGCTATTGTTTCACACAACATTGGTTAATTGATTATTAGTTGCAGCCTCTACCTTCTCATTAAGTCATATTCTTAAGTGTGGTCTTTACTTGTTCCTGTCTCGGTCTGAGACTGAGTAGACTCTGGATTTAGCATCCTGACAGAGTGGTGGAGACCCCCCCCCCCCCTCTGCCAGGCTTTTAGACCACAACAACCAATCACTTCCAATCATTGGTAATTGATTATTTCCCCTAAATTGCAGCCTCTGCCTTCTTATTTAATGTCCTCTTCTGATTTCAGTCAACTTAGAAGCCACTTTCACCTGACAAATCCACATCTGGTTTTGCAAGAGGAAAAAAGCCTTGAATGCTTGAAATGAGTGGAAATAGCTGCCTGTGCACCGAGCAACATGGACTCAGGTTTCTCATTTCAAGACAAAGACCTATTTTCTAGAAAATAAACCAAAAATACCTTTGCTGATTTGTTGCCTTGTGCATCTTCAATGATGATAATGCAGAGGCTATTTTTGTTGCTGTCAAATTCAATTAGGTTAAAATAGAAAACTCTTTCTGTTCTTCTTTGTGATCATCTTTCTTTGATGTATACAGTCGTGGGAAAGTCTTGCTCTCTTTGTGCATTCCTGCGCACAACACCGATGCAAGCGACGCCAGAGTTCCCATGGCAGGTTATTGATTTGCAAAAGAGACATCAGACTAGTCAGGTACCATTTTGATTTTGAAAAACTGACTTCCAAACGTTCAAAGGAGGCTGGTTATACACTGCTTTTTAAATGACAACTGCTGGGTGATTTATAAAGTCAGAGGAGGAGGAGATGAGATAAAACTTTAATGATCCCTGCAGGGAAAACCGCATCTGCAGCAACCGAGGTGTCAAAAGGAGCCCATCAAACAAACCAAACGGCCGCGCTGTAGATTTTGATGGCTAGAAGCTGAGAGCTGAGTGCAACACGCGACGAAAGGTTTCTAAATAAAACCCCTGCCGAGTGCTTTGGAGGTTTTACAGGTCCAGTCCGCGTACAAATCTACTCTTGTGACTTACAGATGGAAGCACATATGAAGCAGCAGAACGCAACAATATGGGAAGTCACTTTATCGGCAGCAGCGTGTGAACAGGTTAGGCGATTACAGACAAACAAGCTTGTCTAATTAGGTTAACCACAAATGTGAAGCAGATGTTTGGAATACATTGTAAACATCTGCAGAAACACAGAGCTGTGTTTATGTACGTGGGTTTCAAAGAAGCTAATCATATTCCGTGTGTACATTCAGATGCACACCAGCTGAAAGATTTATGACCTCTGAGGGTTTAATACTTCTTAAGCAAGAGGGAAAACACAGCATTAAAGCAAGAATAGGCAGTTATTTCACTGTAAACATTCAAATGGTTCACCACCAGTTGTGTTTTCCACCAACTTCACTTGCATATTTTTGAAGGTTAGTGACGAATCAGAGTTCAAAAGCTCCAGTCATCTTGGTTTTTGGTAAAACTGGAAATCCATTATTATCTGTTCACCTTTATACAAATGATTATGGCAGTTCTTTCTCTGATATCATCAGAGAATCTGCGCACCACTGTGATGTGATTACTTTTCTTGGGAGCAGTGGCAAAAGTTGCATAGTGTTGCTTTAAAAGTCCCCCATTGTAACTGATCAGCCCTTTTAAATTCTGTATTTTATGTATTGCAAATGTGATTTATTCTTCCGTGCCTGTACTGTCCTGCTATGCAGATTATACCATTATGGGGATCTTAACATGGCAGCAAAACCATCAGTGTCTTTCTAGTCACACCCAATATGAGCTCAGTTTAATTGTCTGTTGGCAGGTGACAGTTTGACAGATTAAAGTCAACAAAACTCATATTATGATGGATTGTCAAAACTCTAAAAGCTCTCCGTACAGTTACATCAGAACGATAACAACCACCGTCTCTGCTGCCAATCAACGGCACTGTGCCTCCTGAACAATAGACGTCCCACAAGGTAGAAATGGAACCGATGGAAATAAATGGAACGTTATCATTGTGAGGAGCAGATCAATATGTAATGAGGTTTAATGGACCAGAAAAGTGTCTAATAGAAATGATGGCTGCCCCGGCCTCGCCATGCAAACATAATGAAACCAAATAAATCTCCTTTCCTTGAGAGCACTTTGCCCCGAGCGCAAATGACTCAGGAGGGTTGGTTTTATGACCTCTGTTTGTGTAAATATGTAGCCTGCAGTCTGTTTGCCTTATTATGCAACTCTGGCTCAGGAAGAGATTCTTCTTGCTGAAGGAAACGACTGTGTTCATAATGCGATCCTTTTAAGGAGGCTTTCCACTCATGAATTTTGTCTCCTTTTCTTTTTTTTCCTCAGGAGAATGGGGAAAACGTCTGAGTTCTAATTCCGTCTCCCTCGCAGTATTTCAAATTTTGTAGACTCTCTGCGTGATTGACACCCCCCCCCCCACACACACACACACACACACAGACACACACACAAACACACCCGTAAAGCAAAGTTCAGAGAGAGGACAGGACATATTTGCATCAATCATCACATTACCGCGGGGGAACAGGTGGCAGAGTGCGCTTTGTCACCGCGACTATAATCACAAATCTAAATAAACGGCTGCACAAACACACAACATGCGTGTTTTTTTTCAGTTGTTTTTTTCTCTCCCTTTTTTGAAATCACATTACCAAAGAAGCTAATGTGAGCATGAAAACGACAAATGTCTACAATTTCACACTGATACATATTAAAGTAATAATTCCACTAATTACACTCAGAATCGGGATGATTTTGATGTCGGGTTTTGTTCCCCTTGTCCGTGTTGAAATCAAAGCGTTACATATGCCGTTTGAACCGTCAGCTGTCTGCTGCGTACAGTGTTTCCCCGGAAAAGCCTTCTGGTGCGCCGAGTGTGGGATGTGTTTCATGTTTCCTGCAGTGAGATGGTTGAAATGAATAACATTAATAATATTATTCCCACATTAATGTTAATCATGTCAAATATATGCACAGGTACTCCATTTTGTTAGGCTACATTTAGTGAATTAGGGAGGTTCTAATGTTATAGCATCTAGTTTGGGCTCATTCATTTCAACAGGGTTTGGAGATGATATAGATTTTACTAATAGCACCAGTGTCAAAGCTGATCAAAATCAACTAATCCAAGTGTCTCTTTTTTCTTGAGTGAAAATGTAACATAACATCTGGTTTATTTTGCATCACCGGTGGCGCTGGAGTTGTCAAGCCAAAGTCTCCAAATAGGAGAAGCCTTAAATTTGTCATGAACACCGAGTCGGCCTATTTAGAGAGAATTAGTGAGCAACATCGTGGCCTCGGTGGGGGTTCACGCCGCACCCAAATGACTTTCGTTTTAGTACGAGGCTCACAGCTGTGACTTACAAAACGTGCTCGTATTCTCCGCGGTGCACTCGCTGCGACTTGGGAGATTTTCATTACCAGCTATGGAGCAGCTGCGGGATTTGTCACTCGGGTGATATCATCGCCACCGTCTGTGAGCCGCTCGCAGCTTAAGCAGACTGGATCGAATTCACAGAAACCGCACAATGTCGGGAAAATGCACAGTAAGTGTATTTTAAGGCGTATTTTTACCATTTCATGCTGCATTTATGCGTTTATACGGTAAGTCATCCGCTAGGAGGCAGGACTGCAGGTTGCTATTTTGGTCAAGGGCCGCAGAAAGCTGCCGAGTAAAGGCTATTTTCCAAGACTGGGATCTCAAGACAGATGACCAACAGTATTATGGGGTCAGATAAAACTCTGTTACGGTGTTGTCTCTAAATAGAGGTCAGCAGACCCCTTCACTCTGTCTTTACTGAAAAACAGTCAGCAGATGCGCTTTCTCGGGGAGTAAAGGTGAGACCCTTCACTCTATCTGCGCAGTTCCGTAAAAGCATTGATCTGGCGCGGCACGCGGAGGTAGAATTGTGAAACCGAACTTTCTGTGGCTGCCCGGGTCGAGTCAGGGCATCCACATCTCCCTCTGCCGTTTCACCCAGATCAAAACAATGAGCAAACAAACGGGGAAGCTTACAAAGGGCCAGAAGGGCCGGCTCTATTTATCCATTATTGGCCGGTTTGGTTTAAAAAATTAGCAAATTTGTATCATTTTAATGAAGCAGCTCATGAAGAGATGCGGGGGAGTTATTCACACTGTGAACTCGCCTGGTTTCAATCACACGTGCTGATCCGATTGCCTTTTCATTATTCCAAAAGCATTCCAAGGTCCAGGGCTGAGTGGACCAGAATAGTGAAGCCCGGCGTCAGACAGAGATGTCAACTTCTTGACTGACAATGTCGTAGCAGGGGGAGTTTTTTTTTTGGTGCGACGCAACACCACCGAGCCAGACAGCCTCAAAACGCCTTGACAGTTGGACCCGGTCCCACTCGTACTGCTGACTGAATCAATCTTTTTTTTTTATTAGCCAGCCTGCTTCATGCCAGACTAACAAGTTGGCGAACACAAAAGTCTGGATTCAGGCAAAAAAAGGGAATTTGCTGGGATCAAATGCTGTTTCTGGCAGCGTTGGTGTTGGTGGAGAAGTCAATCACGACAGGTTAGATGGAATTAACCTGCGCACAGGAAATAACAATTATTCCGAGCCGCTGCTCTCATTGTGGACCAAGTCATTAACAATTCTGTGATTATAACATTAAATATATTCATCTAACAAGCAGAAACAGCTTTTTTTCCTTTTACTTCGTTAGCGTTTTCTTTGCCATGTTGTAGGAACC
>CAESWR010000118.1:689053-707212 GCA_903171835.1 Mullus surmuletus | reverse complement strand
AAGAAAAATGAAGAATGAAAATATAATATACTGCACATAAAAGAAGTAGAAGTGGAGCAGGAAATGGTAGAGGGAAAAAATCCACAATAAATCTAATAACAAAAGAGTAAAATCAATAATAATACTGGATAATACCCACCCTGTCAATGTATCCATTGAATGATATATATTTGCATTCATACGAAGAGCGGTACCTGAGGTATACTGTAAAGTATCTATATGTATCGGCTTATTCTTACTGTATACCCTTACTGTATTGTAGTGTAGTGTTTTTATTATATTTTGTAATGTTTTTATGCGATGCACTCTTGGAAGAATAGAGATCCAAATAAACAAAAAAACAAACTATGAGGAGTTAATTTGCAAAAACAGATGACTCCATTTTAATATATTTTCATCAATCCTGATTCCTGAAAGTAATATTGGTATGTATCAACAAAGTAAAAATTGTTTTTGCAAATACTAAGATACTATGCTGTGTAGAAGTACTTCTTATAGAATCAGAATCAGAAGCAGCTTTATTGGCAAAGTATGTGAACACATACAAGGAATTTGACTGTTTTTTTCTTTTGCTCCAATGTACTAACTAAACATGAATACAAATACACATAGATCTACTACAACAAACATCAAAAGTACAATACTGAGGTAAACCCTCCTTAGAGGAGCTCATCTCCATCATCACGCGAACGATGACGCACCCGAGCGAGCGCCTGCCCGGAGAGAAAGGAAAGGCAAGAGCGCCGTAATGAGCAATTTCCTCGCAGGTTTTAGCGTCTCTTTGCTCCCTGGCACCGGCGTTCCCAGGCTTTCTGCCCGGAAGTATTGTGTGATAACTGGGCTGAGCGACTCCGGGGGGGAAGAAGTAGGAGGACGTGACAAGAATGCTCCGATTCAAGGACGCGGCGGCACAACTCCGCCAAGCCGCCATTTTTATTTTCTTTTTTTCCCCCAGCGAGTCACCTGTGTTCTGCTTATATTTGATGTCTCACCAGCGTCCCTGGGTAATCTTTATTTTCCTTCCTCCCGCCCGCCTGACACGAGATACACACTCAGATCGCCACACACACACACGCACACACACACACACAGGTCGGGCATAAATAAGCAGAGCGAGGCACGGCCCGCGGGTAGATTGTGCAAATGAATGATCTGAATGAGCACTTTTGATGTGCAGCTTGCTCATACGCGACGAATACAAAACCTCTTTTGTGCGCCGCGCAATCGAGTTCAGAGCCCTCCTCTATGATTCAGTGTGTTCTGTGCGGCTGGTTGCTATGCATCACCGTAACGAGAGATTGATAGAGAGATACAGAGAGAGCAGATGAAAGCCATTCCTCTAGAGGGCTTTTTTTTTCGTGCTCCACTGATCATCAAAGATCTCTGGCCCCTCTGTGCCTACTTTGCTGCCAGTTAGAGTGCAAACATGGCAGCGCACCAGCTCCTCGGGAGCCGGGCGAGGCCACCCACCATCAGCCGGCGTTAGCGGCGGCAAGACGCGCGCTCGATATCGGACTGGAACAGAAATAACAAGCTATTTTATCCGCAGCTCGAGTGTTTTCTTTTGTCCGCCTTTGTGGCTGAATGAGCCGGCGGATCCCACTCGGGGGGGTAAACGGAGAGCCATGTAAACCCAGCTTTGTGTTCGGGACCCTCCGCTCCTCGCTCCATCAATATTTGTGGGCATTTAAACCCCCGAATCAATGTCTCCGGGAAGTGGGAGCTAATCCCTGCGGCAGCGCGCTTTGTTCCGGGCGCCACCACCTTTCATTATTCAACATCAATCTGCCGCCCAGAGAATGAAAGCGCCGCAATCAGATTAGCGACAGGTACATTCTGTGAGATAACGGCATCAGACGCCGCCGGCAGCCGGACGCTCTCTCCCTTTGTGACCTCACGCGACAAATGAACTGCTGTGATTTCTCTGAAATGGTCATCGCGGCGCGCTGTAAATCGGAACCGCCCAGGTCGGCTGTTTTTCCGGGGATCACAACAGTCCGAATTTGGCCAGAAAGCCTTTTTTTCTTGAATCTCCAGCACTGATAATCCCTTTTTCTTTTTTTTTTTGGGCAGTGGGGGAACTCACACGCACAGGATTGACCTGTCGATTGGAGCCGTCCCTCTGCCCAATCCCTCCTATTAGTTCTTCAACCTCCAGGCCTTTCCTCATCAAAGGGCCGCTGGATTTCATCTGGCGTCGGCCTGACACCTTATAGATTAGACCCTCTATCTCTCCGTCTCTCTCGCGTTCACCCTCTATTTCTCTCTCGCTCTCTCTCTCTCTTTCTATCCGTCCCGCTCTCATTTCTCGTCCGAGCTCCAATTACTCCTCTTGGCTAAGTGTCAATAAAACAACCCCACACACACACATACACACACACACACACACACACACACACACAGCATCTGATAACAGCTCGGGCATTTCTCCCTCCTCCAGCACAACAAAGAAAATTGCTCCGTACAAACCAATTCATTTCTGGTTAATGACACATTAACTGTTCCAGCAATTACATTCGTAGCTATTAAAAATAAATTTGAACAGCGGAGGAGGAGGAGTTTGTGATATAAAATTCATACAATACATCTGGCTTCCCTTGCCCTCTATACCCCTTTTAAAAAACACACACACACACAAAACAAAACAAGATATTTCCCTTAAGAGCTGTTCTGCCAGCGCCAAGCCTAATGAAATAGCGCCACTTTATCAATAAGAAGGTAACAGAGGTGCAGAGCTGAAATGGATTAGTGTGGACAGGCCATCAGGGCGATAGATAAGTCTCCAAGAAGTGTTTAAAAGCTCTGAGAAATGCTTTCTGTCGTTATCTGGGAGGGTGGGGGGGGGGGGGCGACCAGAGCCTTTTGAAGGTGATGGGCTCTGGCAGAAAATCAGTGGTCAGTGAGCCACTAAAGCAAGCCCCTCGATAATGGAATACAATACAAAACAAAAGCTCCTCTATAAAATCTGAATCGGACCAATTTTCTTCCTCAGAGACAGTTTTTTTTCAAGCTGCACGAGCGAGGAGAGGAAACCACTCGGCAACCGTATTGAAATTCACTGCAGCGGTTGTTTGGGCGATAAATGAACAAGAGCCGATGGGCGAGACTGCATGCTCTCACCTCGGTGTGTGTGTGTGCGCGTGTGTGTAGCAGCGCTTTGATACATGACATTAATAACAAGCTCGACTTTGAAGCAACTGCTCCTCTGGATCATATTGCAGAGGAGTGATTCAGTGCTCCGCCATCTGTTAGGAGCGTTTGCTGGCTTGGTTCGATGCCGCAATGGAGGCCCACTTTAACGGAGCTGTCCGTGGGAAATTTGGAGGGGAGAAGAGAGGGAACAAAAAGTCGAGAGTGCCTATTAAAAAACCATTACCACCTCTTTTTTTCTTCTTGATTTGTCACTCTGCCCTTCTGTATCCACGTTCATAAGTTTTTATCAATCGGAGCCGTCGCCGGGTAAACACGGCCCTCGGTCCCAGGTGCCGCGTCGCTAATGAACCCGATTAAGTGTCGCTCCCTCGGAGACTGTAGCTGCAATTTGATCCCGACTGAGAGTCGAGGTGGAAACGTACGGGTTTTTTCTCCACCGTGACAACAGGTGAAGGGATTCCAAGGGGAGCAGCGGCGCACGAGGGTGGGGGGGTGGGGGGGGGGGCACCAGCTGCCTCTACAATCTGCACCGACAGGGGTGGGCTTATCCATCACACTGGTTGTCACGGGAGGAATCATCAAGTATTTGCCACTTTTCCTCAAAATTACGAGTTTTGCGATTAATACTGGTTATTATTTGCTTAATTAAATCTAAACAACGACACCTGGAAAACCGGCTGATAATGCTAAATCGTATTCTTTTTGCTCTGTATGAGCACTTACACACACACACACAGTCAAAAACATTTGTATCTCAAACTAGTTTCTGACTATATAGATGTTGATTATGCTCTATTCACCAGTTAAGACTAATAATAATGTGCAATGCTAATTTATTCAACAGTTAATTGCCAACAACAAGCTCCCCCATGGAGGGAATCTTTTTACCACTGTTGCATAAATTTGTGTGCGCCGACAAATTCAAGCCTGCATGAAACAAACTGTAGAGTGGTTTATTAAAATTACAGAGATATAAAGACAAAATGTTTAGTGTTGCACTGCACAAGCTGCTCATGAAAGCTCTGTTTTTCTACAAGCCTTTGCTGAGAAATGGTAGATAAAAGAATTTAGCTGTTGCTGTTGATGATGATGATGATGGGAAAACCTTTAACGACTGCTGTGGGATATTTAAGATTTGAGTACATCTATTTTAGGGCTCGCTGAGGCCTTCTCTGTTACATTCTTAGACTGTTATTGTGAAAAAAGCCGTGTGTGTTTGGCTGCAGTCATGTGACCAACTGATGTCCTGCTGGGCAGGCAATGATCTGCTGCCATCACAGACACACACGTCTGCACCGGCACGGAACAATCGACCCAAACTGACCTCAGACTTGCAGTTGCAGTCACAATGTGAGCTCAAACTTCTCCTGGCAGGAAATGTGCTGAAACTGTCTACAGGAAGGAACAATGGAACCATTAAAGTTGCAGAAGGTGTAAGACCCTGACTGGAACACTACACAGGTAAAATAGTTGAAGTGTTGGACATCCATGAGAGGCTCCTGAAGTAGTTTCAGCACTTTCGGAAAGACTGAAAAAGGTCCGTCAGCTGTAGGGAAAATTTTGCCTGCTCAGTGTAAAAGATTTTTGGGCACATATCAAACAAGACTGGGAGTTAATTCCAGTTGTAATAATAATAATGATAATAATTATAAAAATAAAAGTCAACATATATAATTCTATACAATTTCTATAATAACAATATAATATTATATATATATATACGTATGTATGTATGTATGTATGTATGTATGTATGTATGTATGTATACACACACACACACACAAACATACATATACATACAGTATATATATATAAGTATAATAAAAATTGCATAGAATTCTATATGTTGACTTTCTATCAAATTCCCTGGCTCTTCCTGTCTCTCGATATTGGTGTTGCGCCCCTGAGATCAGCTGTTTTCCATTACACTAGAACTCTACCTCAAATGTTATACGCTTTCATAACCTTTTTTCCTCTTTACAATTATGAACTGTCTAATCTAGAGATGTCATCACAATAATCATCTCCTCCTCACACAATGTTTTCCTCAAAGACTGAACAAATTAATTCTTGTTTGTCAGAGTATGGGCTGATTTTCCTGACAAATGGATTTACTTTGAGCTCTGCAAATGTTCACTCATCTTTCAAATAAAAACCTATATCATCTTGCAGTTAGTGCGATCCAATCTGTTCTGGCAGATCTTGTCTGTACAACATCTACTGATTGCAGCGCAAACATTGCAACAAATGTATCTTTTGTTGTTTTTTCCTCAGATTTTGGTCAAGTCTTTCCAGTCAGTGTGTGGTAAGAATTGTGTCACTGGAGGATTTCTCTGGGAAAAGACAAGGAATTAATGCGATGAACAAGAGGGAATGAAAAAAAAAGACATTTGGGGTCTCCGAGGTTTGTCTGCTCGTTTCTCCCTGTATTGCATTTGCAGTTGCATTAAATCCAAGAAAAGAGACTTGTTCTCTGGCAGAGCTCCATAATCCAAACTAATGAGCTGTGACTTTGGTACCGCTGATTCTCAGTGAACGGGCCTCGGCGGAGGATCCCCGATATGGACCAAACACGTGCGACGGGCTGCTCATCTGTAGCTGCTGCGGATTTCCAGCTTTTGGCCTTAAAGATTTCTTATTATGACTGAGGAGTCACGGATGGCTAAGAACGAGGGAGGAAAAAGAGATACAACAAATGATCCAGTAAGGTCGAATTCCTCTCTGTACTATACTGCATCTCGAAAAGTAAAAAAACAAAAGCAGTGTAGGCTAAAAAACCAATAAGCTCTCGCCCAGAGCATCAACACTCCAAACAATGTAGCGTGAAAACAACTCCGATATTGCAAATGACTCCACTCACAGTGTGCAGCAGACGGCAACAAACTAACAGCAAACCCGGTGAAAAAAACCAAGGTCGTTATGGAGAGCAGGAGGACAAACACCGTCTACTCGTCTTTATGTCTTATTACCCAAAGCAACACGCCAGAGAGGATCCATCGCCACCGCATAGAGAATTGAATGCCTGCGTCAGGGAAAGAGCGTGTGCTGAGTGGAGGCGTGTTCCTGAGGCCCTTTCAGCGTTTTATCAAGGCGACTCAGCGGGACACGGAGGTTGCAGTGAGGGGAGGAGGAGGAGGAGGAGGAGGAGGATGGGGGGGCGGTGAAGGGGCTGCATGACTGTTATCTAAGTGGAGGTGCATAATGTGCTGCACGGCGCCCGGTCGGCCCTCTGAGCCTCGCTGCAGATAGAGCTGCTGAGCGGCTCTGACCTCGCCTCCGCTGGCGGAGTGTCATCCTGTGCTGACTCACCAGCTCCCATCCCATTGATCTGGCCTTTTTTCAGCTAATGGGCAAACATCGGTGGGAGCGGAAACGACGCAGACACACTTGAAAAGGTATTTTATACCGATACGATATTTCATACCGTAAGTTATGACGTTATAGCTATTAGCTATGTTAAGGTGCGCGGGAGTCATGGCGTCCTGAGCAATGACCACGGTCAGACCCCCTCTATGTTTGTTGATATGTAAAGTTTCTGGTGACCGGCCTGGCATTTATATTGTGTCTTCTGATGCATTGATGTGAAAGAAGGAGCCACCACTGACATGTTCAAGTTGAATATTGTTATCGCAGAATAGAACAGTTACGATGGCCAATCTGAGAGAACCTTGGTTCGCCAATGTCGTAGGGTTCTCTTGGTCAAATATACCTCCTTAAATACAGAACCTTATCTCTGATCTCCACCTCATGTCGATCTCTCCCTTCCTGCTCCATCAACTATGCCTCCTTAAATCAGAGTTTAGAGACTGTCTTATCTCTCTGAGCTCTACCTCTCCACACAGAAGAGGCCTTACTTGGACATCTAGTTATCTATCATACAGCTAGTTCAGTCTCGATACTTTGACCGTAAGCTGCACAGACACCAAGGCACTCCACCACACATTATTAAAAGAGATCAAACGCACCATGTAGACAAGGAAAAAAATCACATCAGACACTTCATTCATGTTAATGTATTTTAGTGCACGTACGCCCCTCCCCTCATATATACCTGAGCAAACGTGAGGTGTTTTGAAACAGGAGCGGATGCTAGCGCTGCGTAGCTCCATAGTCGGCCAACAGACACAACTTTGTTCCAACAAAGAAAAGACCTTCCAATACCTAACCAAGTTAAAATAAAGAGAGACGGAAGCCTAGAGTCAACATAGGTTTGGAGAGCCTGACCAGCAGTGAAAATGAAAGCCAGTGGAGAGGTCTGCCCCCTTTGTTTTGGTCTGAACTGCTGGTGCTCAAGGCGACATCTAGTGGTAGAATGGCGTACATGGCCTCTTTGATGCAGACGTAACCCAGCCTAAGCCACCAGTGTGGTAATAACATCAGAACATATTGCAAACTAAAGTTAACAAAGTGACAGAATTAACAGTGCCAGCTAAAATAGCACACACAATAATATCCAACAAGGGTGTCTTTATCTGCCTTTTTGTTTCGATTGAGCGGAAAAATAGACTAAAATATGGCAGTGTTGGTAACAAATGGGAGCAAAGACAGAAACGGAATCCCCCTGCTCGTGTAACTCTGACGAACCACAACCCAATATTTATCTAAGCTGGACAAATAACACCGCTCTCGATGTTCGGCTGGCTGTGCAACATTGTGCCGAGATATTGCAAAAAGAAAAAGTCAATAGCTTGACTCTTATACAGTGTAGTTACTCCCAAAATCACTTTGCACAGCAGCGGTCTGCAGTTGGATGTAGTACAACAGCAATCGGGCTCCAACTCTGTCACAGCCAGAATTGTTTATTGGGTTTTGTGGAACTGAAAACAAGATTAAAACACATAGCAGAGAGTGAAAATGGCTTTTTTATATTTTTATTTGCGGGGTGACGGGCAGAAATAACAGCTACTTCAGAGTGTGATCATATAATTGAAGACTTTTTCCATCTGAGAACTACTTGCAGATATAAAATGCCCAGACAGTAGATTATTCTTGGAGTTTAGCAAACACAAATTGAAAGGCACACTGTAAATGCATACCAGCTGAGATGATGTAAATGTATTCTACATCATACTCCCCTTCCAACAAGCCGCAGAAATGAAAAAAAAAAAAGGGCTATGAATCATGCAAGAGAATGCTGACGTTCAGTGCGGCTGAACAGATGACAGGCCCGAGATCTCAGCACCATGTCCCGAGGCCGGCGCCATCCATTTCGACATGAATGTGATATTAAGAACCACCATGAGACATTTCATGCAATTAAGATCACTATGGAGTTTGTAGGTCAGTATTTGAACAGACCGAGCGGCCCCGATGACTTGTGATTTGTCGCGCACTATGAATCCAGAGTGCTGCAATGCCGCCGCACTCCAAGTGGCAGCTGAACCGGCGACCTCATGCGCCCATTCATGTTCAGACTCCCATTTTTCAATCCCTCCACCACGACTGCAAAATACCGCTATTTCAGCCTGCGCGTTCAAACACGGAGGCAGTGAGTCAGAGGGGCCGGGAGGCTGCCAGGGAGGGAGGGGGGAAAAACCCCTCAAAATGTCACACATTATAAAAAGAAATGCTCTCCTTAAGTGAAATATCACTTAAAGATTATTGAGGCAGAAAGCACCGGATTTGAAGAGCTCGTTACATGAAGGCAAAACTAATGTGACAGCAAAGACCTTAAGCGCCATCCCCATTAAGTCTTAACAACATCTGTGGCTGAGCATATGTCCTCTAAGTTTCCCGGTTGATCTCAATAATGTATACAGCGCTGGAGAGGCATTTACATAAAACCCATGTAGGATCAGGTAAAATAGCTGGTAGGCAGTCAGATGCTCTTGCTTTCCTCCCTGCTTATGAATATTAATCACCACATGATCTCCAGTACTGCGCCCCCCCCCCCCCCCCTCCCCCACCGTCCATCCTCCGATAAGGGTGGGCAGCCTTGTTGGAGAACTGCGGTCTGGATCAAAATAGCACAAGCTACAGACTTTTTCTGTGACCTTGGCGATTAACATGCAGAGAGCACGGGGCACAGCGCCATGCACATGAAAACCCGTTGCTTGTGTTTTCGAGCGATGCAAGACTGAGCGGCCCAGCTGGAGGGATAAAAAAAAGGCGGGGGGATGCGGAGGAGGGGTGCATTTTGTTCAGGAGATATTCCTGAGAGATGAAGGCAAATTTGAACTGTTGAATATGCAACGCGCAGTCTGTGGAAGATCTTTGGGTGGCAACACATGGGAGAGTGGAACACATGCATTCTGTGCGTCTGACTGGTGAAATGCGGTCAAACAGGAGTCAATTAAGTCGAGTCTGTAAGGTTGGAGTCCGCGCTCATTAGGGAATTTTCCACCCTTTGATGCAAATGGTACAAAATCCAACCTTATTTACTTCCACCAGCATGCCTGTTTACCTCACCGCTGAATTAATGCTTTGTTGTTGTGTTACTAATGTGCATAAACAAAAGTATTTTTTCCCCAACAATAACTATGAGGCTGTGGTTGTTTTTCTAACTTTGGATGCAGATTCCAATATGTAAAATGAAAGGACCATGGACTGTTAGCCTTGGCCGTGGCACATAACATATTGGAAATGTGTTTTTTCAAGTTAAGTCCACTTTTGCGACCATCTGCTGAGAACATGTGGAATAACCACAGCTGATCTGAGAGAGGACACCAACCCTTTGTTGCGCCCACCCAGATGTCCTTGCGGAGATTGCCCCGTCGGCATCTGTTCAAATACTACATTTCCCTTCACTCACAGCTCACAGTACATTCAATCAACAGATATACGAAGTCACCATGACAACATGTTCTAAATCATAACAAATTGAAGCACCATTCCAAATGATTCTAAAGATGCTAGAAATTAGAATATGCTCCCTTCATTTTCCAACAAAATTTAAATAAAAATTACTTGAAGGCTGGCCACAAATGGAGCGGTCTAAAATTGATAACTGGATCTGGCCGGAACACATAATTATGTGGTTTTGCATAATGTTAAATGGGAAATGCATCTATGTCTATTATTTTTCTGCATCTACCCAGCGCTTGTTTCACATAACTTATCCTTATTTGTCTTTGCCATGATTCCTATGACCTTCATTACTCAAATAATTAATGAGCTGTGAGAACAAGCCTGCTTGGTCAGATTATCCAAACCACTTTATTTGGAGGGAAGAGTTGCAAGCGAGTGCAAATGTAATGTTGGTAACACTCAATCACTGCACGGGGAAACTGTGTGTGCATTCAAGGGAGCAAAGTAGGTCAAAGTTAAACAAGTAGGTGAGGCTGTAAATTGTGATGGATTTTTTTTCCACTGACTTTAGATGAACCAAATGAGATTCATCATTAAAAAAAACAAGCATACATTTTTTTTACATTTTTTAATTCTTATAACCATTCCCACACTTGTTAATCAGCAGCCCTCACATTCTTTGGAGTGATGTGAAATAATTTATATCTATGTGCATTAATTGGATAGGCTTTATATAGCTGAAACAAAAAAACAGGTGATTTGCTGATTTAAAGGCAGTCAAAAACATGCATTTTATGGCTGTTTGTTTTTCACAGAGCTGTCTCCGCGCACAATATATCTTTAGTCGTGCCCCTGTTAGCACTTTTTGTGTGCGTGCCAAGGTACACATGTGTGATGCACTTCTGAATGAGCCATTGTAGGCAGTGGCGGTAATTAAAAAACACAACAAAATGAACAAACAAACAGCTGTGATGGGATCATAAATATTTTCAGGCCCATTTTAGCATGCTAATTTCCGTTGGGATCCCATTTCAATTTTATCGCTCCATTTCATTTCCTACCTTCTCCCCCTTCCCCCCCTAAACAGGATGTAGTGTCATTTCTACGGAATGTTTCTTTACCTGTGGCAATCTGTTTCACGGTGCCGAGATTACAGGCAGGCCTAATTAAAGCTGTTGTTATATTTATAGAATTAGCGGGGTATTAATTGGAGCAGAACAAGCGGGGAGAATGTGAGGCAGGCAGGCAGGCAGGCAGACATGGGAGAGTAAACATCCTTTATCAGACAGCACTTTTATCGTGGACTCCGGAGTGCATTCAAACGGGATGCTAATCCATCACACTTCAAAGGCCCTCATGGGACATCTGTGCAAGTACAGCAAAATGGGCCCTACTAGCAACGTTTCATTTCATGGGACAGCTCCAAACAATATTATTAATACAGAGCATATCACAGTTTGACAACAGTTGGTAGGAATATAGTTGGTAGGCCACGGTTGGTTGGACAGGGTCAGTCGGAGAAAATTAGGGTTAGGGTTAGCTGGACAGGGTCAGTACGACAAGGTCGGTTAGAAAGAGCAGGTTGGAAAGGCTGGATTGGACAAGATTGGTTGGATATGGCTGGGTGGACATTGTTGGATGGATAAGGTTGATTGCATTGGGTTTGGTGGATAGGATTGGTTGTATATGGTTGGGTGGACACTGTGGTTGGATAGAGTTGATTGTGTGTTTGGCTGACAGGGGTGGGCGGATAAGGCTGGTTGTATCTGGCTGGTGGGATAAGATGGGTAGGACAGGGTTGGTTGGTTGGATGCCATTAACCCTGTCCAACCAACCCTATGGTCCAACTGTGAATAAATAGAAGAGCCTATTAATCCCATCATTTTTTGTCTGTGGCGTATCGAAACAGTTGTGCATGATGCGCTTGTTTCCGCAATTGCAGGAAAGGGAGCTAGCGGCAGTTATCTTACGGTTGGTGGGTTCTGAAGTGAGCCATGGTGTAACATGCATGCTCATGTGCACTAAGTGAATTTTGACCCAGTTGACTCACACCTGCTGTTTGACAGGTGTTTGCCACAATATGTTCATACAACCAGGCTAACATGTATTTGTGTATAACTGACTGTGCGCTTTTGCTTCTGTCTTCCAAAAGGAAATCATCAAAGCATGAAGCTTTGACTGAAGGCAGATTGCTTTAATTTTCTTTTTCCAAAATACAAGACTTTGTTTTTAAACCATGACCTCACATTCCTTACTCTCAACCACATGATTGTCACTGTACTCACACATGATGACATAGTTTTAACCAAAGCCATGATCATGTAACCATTTTCCTATTGTGATTTCTAATGGGTTTAGAATATATTTACACGTTCCAGAGTCCATAAAGCAATAATAGACATTGTATAGTATTGTCAATATTACTGTAAACTCCAAAAGCATTTCTTTTAACCCACAAGACCGATCAGCAGCAATTCCTAACACATAGGGAAGCCAATAAAGCCAGACTGGAATGTATTTCACAAAAAAGGGCAGCTCAGTGAAAAACAGCTTTGCCCTCAGAATGCAGCAGATTTATTGATTTCGCACTTGGGGTCATTTCTGTTTCGCCATCACGGAAAGGATGCTCGAGGATGTACAAAAATAATGGACCTATAGCGACAACAACCTCTATTGAATCCCCTATCGATATCTGTATCAGGCAAAGTCATTGCCCTGCCTCAGTCAAGCACCCACTCTTCATTAATGCCCATTTCGGATCGGCAGTCACATCAATGGAGACGATGGACGCACTTATTACATGTTTTATTTGGCCTCTGTCATCTGAATGAGACAGCACTGCGGGAGAATGAGGAGGAGGAGGAGGGGACTTTATTGGTTTTAGCAAGGTCAGAGTGAGAGAGGGGGCAGAAAAAAGTGCTGGGCCAGCACAATGGGCTTTTATTTTGTTGGGTCAGGCAGTACAGGCGATTAAGCTGTCAGCCAAGAGGGGACACTATTGATTCGATCGTGCGGGGCGCTACACCCCCCTGTTGTTTTAATTTATTAGCCAACAACAATTTGATTTGTTAGTGAATAGTCGTGTAGTGAGCAGCGGCGTTGTACATATAGGAGTTACAAAGCGCAGCAATGGCTCCGGAACATCCTATTACGTACCTCAGAGTCCTATCTAGCTCCTACCTTCCCTTTGGACTCGTCGCCGTGGCAGCCTTTGGGCGCAGTCAGTGTTTTATTGGCATGCTATATGAGCTGTTTCCTTGCAGGTAATTTGATATGACACTCGAATATAATACATCATTCTGACTGCCACAATGGGGCCATCTGCGCAAGATCTCAATTCATATTGACAGACGGGGGGAAATTGAGAAGAATTGAGCCAAGCAACGGGAGTCTGGAAAAGTCTGTAAAAGTGTAATTGGGTGGGCCGCTCCAAGAACAAGAGGGGGAATTACAGGGTCACGGACTGTAACAACCCACAACCCAGACAGTCAGTGGTAATGACTGTGTATTTTACACAGTGGTTTCATAAAGCTTCAGTGAGCTGAGCTGTGCATTCACGGGAACTCAGGCTTTCTGATTAACAGCCATGCAGGCAAGGGATTTACACTTTCAAATATTTATAAAGCCTTCTTCTTAGGCCCCCCACCCCCACCCCACCCTATGCATATGCTGAGCAATGGAGACAAAGCAGCAGAAAACAATATGACTTTTTTACTGAGAGGGGTCAAGTACTGAACATACAGTATTAAGCAGATGCTCGGGTGAATGGGTTTGAAATATAAAGAATAATTCACGTACATTTAACACATAACAGTCTCATTCAGAGATCAAAGGGAGGCGATAAAGCAGCAGGTGCTTCGGGACATGGCTGCCCTTTGATCAAGCAAACGATGGGTGATGACACACCGGCTAAGTCCAGTTATTTTATGTTCGCACTCCATGAATCTCTGCACATTACGAGTATTATGGCTTTTAAACATGTGGTTCATGTTGTAAATATAATTTTCCCATTCATTTTATAAGGCTAAGTGCTAATTATATGATGATTAAAGAATATGGGTTGAAAGATGATAAGGAATGGGAAAATGGGTTGGTGGTCCACTGGCCCTGGCTGTCCCAGGGTCCTGTTGGTGTCTGTAAAATATGACTTTCTCTATAAAATCATAATCACTGTCCTTGATTTGCTCTTTTGGCTATGATACATCTTTCCAAAGATGCCATATGGGCAGCGGTAGCCTGCAGACAGACAGAATTATGTCACTTTAGTCATTAAGGCAGTAAATCCTCTCCTGCCCCTTGTCCTTTCATCTCAGAGACAAGCAATTAATCTGCATCATTTTATGAGCAAGATCATATATGAATATGCCATTTAATATCAGTTTATTGCCCTTTTATACCATTTTTTCTGGCTTTTCCAGGTCAGCAAATTAAATAGAACAAGTGCAGAGACAGAGGTCTTTGGCGGGGTTAACTGTCAGGAATGGGCCGTTGCCTGGCTGTAATTCTTTCAGCCGCAATGAATTCAGCAGAAAGGAGACGTTTAAATCTTCTACCCGACCGAAAATAGAACGGTGGACGTGAACTGCCCTCTGCCCAGTTGAGCCGAGTCTGCTGCTTCTCCATTCATTAAAGCACAGGTGGTGGATGGGACCAATTTGCCCCAACTTGGCACTCAGTTGTTCGTTTATTGGGCTCGGTATTTTCTTCGCAGAGAGGTGGCCTGTTGGCTTTGTCCTGACAGAATGGGAGGAGAGTGGCCAGGGAAAGGCCACCGCTCCAATTACACACAGCCTTTGCTCCTTAAATGTCAAGCTACTTTGCATTATCCAAAGTGCAATGGCATTCAACGGGTATTAGCCCCACTCCAGCCACATCTATCATACTGCTTCTTGGGGTTCCTCAAGCAGATGATAGTCATTCCTTCCATCTCTAACACACATTTTCCTTTTCTTTTTGTTTTTTTTATGGGAGCTGGCACGTGTCAGAGCACTCAAACACAAGCAAGTCAAACGAAATAATCAGTTGGTTTGCTTTTTTCAGGGAGACTGGTTAGAGAATGTCCTCTTGGCAGCCTTTTGTAATTGCTTCAGAGTAAAGACTCGTGATCCTTCTCTCAACGCCGTCGCTTCATGGCTCCGTTGCCACCCAGGGCCCCCCTCAACTTTTCCCATTAGAGACTCCGCGGGCTTGACAATTTAGCTGGCTTGTCGATCATTAAGAGGGGAGACGCCGAGCTTCCCCTCGCTAATTAAACCTTGATTAGAAAATTGCTCTACCGCAGACACGGCGGAGGAGGAAGCGTGAGCCGGGGGGGACACGAGAGTGGTTCCGAGTTGCCCCGGAGAGACCAGGTGGCTTAACACACACCGGCCAAGTGACACACAAACTCACCATTAACTACAGCGCTGTCAGCACCGCTCGCTCTGAAGCAAGGAGCAAAGATCCATGTCCTCTTAATTAAGTCATTAGCACTCCACAATATATAATCAATCTACAGCCGACATCCCGTATCCACAGCATGCACTTTAACTCAGAAGGACCGCATAGTGTGAAAAAAAAACCCCAAAATACCTCCACAAACAGGTGTAGCCTAAATTTTGTGACGATATATTATGAAGAAAAAAGGAAGTGATTACGATGTTGCTTTGCAGCTGATTTGGGGATTCCAAATACACACTCCCACCTGCACGCCAGCACAAATAGGTCACGGCGTCTGCTCAGCTGTGTGTTTGTAGACACATGTACGGGTATATTTGTGAGGTCCGGGTATTTGGAAAAATTAGGATTGGTTGAGAGCACATGCCAGCAATCCTATGTATTTCTAAGAAAATACATTTTAAAAATAAATGTTCACACAGCAATACAGTCTTTACATATATTAATCAATATATGTTAAATATTATTACAAAGTGCCACTTTAACATAGTCACATGCATTTGAAAACACTGATTGTGAGAATGGGTCCAATAACAAACTGGGAATTTGACTTTCAAAGAGCATTTTTACACAGATTTGTCAAAGATTCCCTTCAAGCATGATGGACATCAGAGTGAGCTTTCACATTTACAAGTATGAAGCCTCAGACTCCAAACTCTGGAGCACAAAAGCCTTTTGTGTCGAGACTCCAAATCCTGAAGTTTCCCAGGGTTCCCTGAGCAGCTAAAAATTGAGGTCAGAAGGTGTTGGAGAGGTGAGGAGGGAAGTGAGACATCAAAACCTTCATTTCTACCCCGGGGCTGAATACAAGATAGAGACACAGACAGCCGACCGACCAGCAGACAATATGATCAGCTTGACACCCATTTACACCATCCATCCATCCATCCATCCATCCATTTACACCATCCATACATCCATCCATTTACACCATCCATCCATCCATCCATCCATCCATCCATCCATTTACACCGTCCATCCATCCACCCATCCATTTACACCGTCCATCCATCCATCCATCCATCCATCCATCCATCCATCTGAAACAATACTTCGTCAAATATCAGTGATTTGGTATGATGTTTTTTTGTGTCTACACTGTAATTTGATCAGTATTTTAGCATTTATGGAGACTAGAGGGTGGTTTCTTAATGTTTCGTCTTTGAGACAATACTACAACCCAAAAAAGTACTGTCCGAGAAAAAAGAGATTTGTTCCACAGTGATTTGTTTTCTTCCAAAGATAGTTTAGATATTTCAGTACAGTTTACATATCTACAGAGCAAAGAGCAGCAAAGAAAAAGAAGGTGGGAATAAAATAAATACCACTGACTGGTTTTGTCTCGAAAGTTACAAAGCTTGGACAGCACTTTGTGTTTGAGTATTCTCCAGGAGACCTTCCTTTCCTCTCAACCCACACTGAGATGCTGCTTAAAAGAAGATACCTGAGCTCAGAATAGTTCCTCTGTCTCTTTCACAGGGCTGTGAGGAGAGGCGGCCTTTCTCATTGCCATTCCCGCAACACATTCAGTCTCAATGATTTCCAAAATGCCGTGCTGCAAATAGCACAGCAGGATGGAGGCATGTCGAACAAAAGGATTTTCCCTCTTGGAGACAGTGAGCATCCAGCTTGCCTTCAGTGTCCTTGATGTCGAGAAGCCCGCACAACCAGCAATCACATTTTCACCCACATCCATTTCGCTTCTCATCATCTCTGCTGTTATTCGGGGCTCGCCGAGGATTCCCGGAGGAGTCGCGTCGCTCACATCGCTGCCAGCAGCTGACCTCTTCAAGAACTCTCACAGACGCAGACCTGACTGATACCCAACTCTGTCTTTAATCACACATCTGCCCCTTGCTTCAGTTCTCTCCTCTCCCACAGAGTTCTTCAAAACAAAGTCCAAAACGAAAATTGCTACCAATATGGGAGTCAGGTTTTGAACGGTGCTGAAAGCATCAGGACAAAAGAACAGGACGTGGCTGCAAAACCTTCACGAACTCAGTATTGGCAGACGGTGAGACGTTATACAGAGTTAGTGCAATTTTATTATTGTAAACAATCACACAGGCCACCATGCAGTAGCCGACGCCAAAACAACAAACATTACCTGCAGTAACTTTGCTTACATTTTCAGTACCTGCTTCTTCAGGGTTCCAAAAAAAGGAGCCTGGTACATTCAGGTACTAAAAGGTGATGTAGTCACAGTGCACACACTGATTGCTTCACAGACAGTAACCAGGCACGGAGTAAACAGAGCAGCGCAGTTCTTCTTTCTTCTTCTTTTCCTTTGTTATAATGGCAGCGAAAAAGGGCACACCGGTCTTTTGTGGAGGTACAAACCTTCCTCCCGTACATGTAGAGAGAGCTGGGCGGCTTCGCTCGTAACCGGTGATGTGCTGTGAAATGCACCCCTGTCGTGAAATTCAAACCCTCAAGGGAGCGCGCACTCAAATGCAGGGAGAAACACTATTCCTTGATTTAATTATTATTTATTATTAATTTCATTATTTATTTATAAAAGTTAACAGGGGGTGCACGTTCAGGCAGAGGGGCTGCATTTCACGGCATCACACCAGTACGAGTGAAGCCATCCCGCGCTTTCTGTATGCAGTCGCATTTTCTTGGAAAGCTGCAAGTACACTCCCTCGTTACCATAACGAGCGAGTGTTCATGGCTACAATCAGACCTGCATGCAGTGCCGTGAAAAGGTACAAAAAATAAATAAAAAATGCCCCCCAAAAAGTACCGGCTCCCAAAAGCAAGTAGAGTAGAGTCGTGTAGAGCCAATACGGTCAGTGGAAACGCGGAAACTCCTGCGTCTCT
>CAESWR010000118.1:635812-649752 GCA_903171835.1 Mullus surmuletus | reverse complement strand
TGATGAGACCCCCGGGTTCCCCACCACCCCCCCCACCCCACCCCGTCAGCTGAGAGGCGTCTGCAGACCTGACCATTTGACAAGAAATGAGACGTAGCTTAATGACAGTCTGGCGCATTTAATGGCGGCAGACACACACTACTAAAAGATGCTTTAGACGATGACTCATTTTATGTGTCTGAAAAGTGCTCCTCGCCCACTTTAAAGTGGAACGTGGTTAACAGCGCTAATACATTCCTGTGATCTCGGAGATGAATTCAAGTATTGATCCCCCCCCCCCTCTTCTCTCCCTCCGTTTAATCACAAGGCCACCAGGAAAGCGCCCGGACACTTTGAGCAGCGATGCTCATTCACCCAGACGCCGGCTCCTCCATCGATTCACCACATGCTTCACATTTGCCAACTCATTAGTCAACAGAATTAGAGATTCTCAGCTATTTGGAATATAACACAGATGAATGAGAACCTAATGGAGAGCTCAGGGTCTTTGAAGGGACAGGAGATTAAAGGAAGTGGTTTGATAAAAATGAGTCTATGCTTGAATCAGTCCCTCAGTCTTTACATAACTAAAGACTATATTTAGCTCCTTCGGCAATAAAGTTGATAAATGAACTGAAGTAACTGTGACTTCAAGTAACATAACATCTTTTTCTAAACGAGGGGGAAAAAAGTCTTGATCCAGCTTTTCACGCTGGAATGACTCGTACCTGTGAAGCTGCAGCCGGCTGGCAAAAAAAAAAAAAAAAAGAGGTAATGAATTTTCCTATAAATGGCTACGGCCATCTAGGGATTGCTTTAATTATACCACATTCTCTTTGTAATCCATCGGGGGGGTGAACTAAATCTCTCTCATCCAATTATAATTCCATGTGAAGCCATGAAATGCACCAAAACTAAAAGCACTGATCTGTTGCGATGATTCCTTTAGGAGAGCAAAAACAATTTCACCATCTTCCCTCCGCCGACGATACAAGATGTTTGAGATAAAATCTTCACAAGAGAGGTGAGCCACTTGGTATTAAATCCATTAGTCAGGATTTACATGTTTTTTTATCTCACGGATGTTGCTCCATGATTGGTTTTGTTGGGTTGGTCCGTCGCTGTGGTCTGGGGCTGAAGATGGAGACCATGAGGAGGAACTGCTGGGACATTTGGTGCAGATATTAACCATGTATCTTCCTGTCATTATCACTAAATAAAAATTCGCAACTTCCAGGCTCATTGTTTGAATAGTTGGTTTAAAATGTATTTGTTTAGGGTAAATACATGATAATTATGTAAATACTTAAAAGTAAATATGTTGTGAGGCAGCTCTCTGAAGGTACGTCTCAATGTGGGTTAGAGACCTTTGTTGTCCTAGTTACAATCGTAACAAGGTGGTCAACGGGTTGTTGACTTAAAGATCCTCTTGACTCTCTTGAGTACATCGTTTGTCTCCATCCACAAACTTTCTACATAAAAGATGTCACTCAGTTGCCACTTTCTACACAAGTTGTTTTCCACTAACAAACATGCATACATTAGTTGTATGTGAGCTATGTAGAAATTAAGGGGATGCAAATTCAACCTGTGGTATATTCAGTTGTCACATGACTGTATTGGCACTGAAACAGCACTTTTCACAAAAGCTGGTATTTCATCAAACACCAGACACGTTGGCCAAACATATAGTGTATTAACAGACGTAACATGCAAAGGAACTGAGGATGCTACGATTTGCCCTGTGTAACTTGGCCACAAAGGGTACTGGTGCCCAACACGCATCCACCAGACCATTTGTCAAAAGGACAAAGTAGTCTTTGATTAAAATTGCTGAGAGCGACGCATTACAGCTGATAAATGGCTCCCCACTTATTCCTCGACACGGCGCCATGATAAAGCTCTGTGCTCACACGGCACCTAATAGGAGCCACGTCACCTTATCGGGAACAACTTTAACACGTCGCGTGAGCTGTTAATTGCTCAGGGCCCATACTGCTAAAACTAATACTACTAATTCCATTCCGTTTTTTTTACTATTTGTTTCACCTGAATCTCATTAATGTTTGTCAAGTCGGCCCCTAGAATAAAAAGAAGTAAAGTGATTCAGAGTTGATACTGAATTTAATATTTTTGATTCAATGTGCTCCATATGATATTTTATATTGACTTGTGGGGGGTCATGGCGTCCTGAGATGTTGTGATTGTTAAATACTTGTTCTCGGTTTTGTTGGCCGGCCCGGCAGAACATTCATGTAAGCACATGTGAGCCCCTTCCCCCTGGGTTTAGTGGAGAGAGTCTCTGCAAAGGTGGCGTTCTGAACACGAAAACAGGTTTGACATTGCTGAGAATCAGCATTGGTTTGGTATGGAGAGGCCTGGTAGCTGCTAAGGCAAAAGCTAAAGTGACACTTTAAGTCACGTCCACTTTTGTTTTGGTCTGAAATGCTGGTGCTCATGGCAACATTTAGTGGTAAAATATTGTATATGGACACTTTAAACCATATCATTTATATTCGTCAGATGGCCACAAACTCACTACGTGTTAGACAATTAGCATGGCATCTTAGCTCAAGCGTGGAATTCCATCACAGACCAAAGCAAATGCGTCCGCTAACAAACTTCTGAGTGTTCGTGTTTTGTGTGTGTTCACAAACCCTCTCCTTTCAACAGTTTGACATTTACAGATTTGCCATCAGAGATGAAGGATGCTAGAAAACCCAACATTTGGTGGCTGATTGTAGAGTGGTTGATCACTACAACCTCCTCCATCACAATAATCTCTTGCAATGTGCACACACACACACAGACACACAGACACACACACACACTTCCAGCCAGCGGAGCTGCCCATCACTCTGCCTGCACTCACCATGAAGCGCTCTTTGAAACACAGAATCTATGACGCCTAATTACATCCAGAAACAACAAATCCTCTATTCTGCTCTGAAGGACCCACTACAGCATGAGCAATAGACAACGTTTGAAGTGGATAAAGTGGGTGGAGAAACAAAACCGCGCTTGTTGCAAAACCTCTGGCTCTCCGAGTCGAGGACAGATTTGGGATCAATATGCTGGAATCCTCATAGATCTAATTTTGTAAAATGGTAAAAATATGATGTTGAGAGAAGCTTTTTTCCTGTCTGTGGGCGGAGGATGGTTGGGAGAAAGGAAGGCTAATCGATAGAGCGATAACCTGTGAGCTGTGAGCGATCACAGATACAGGAAACCTTCAAAGCTGAGGTTTTTTGTATAATGTTTACCTTACACTTGAAAATATAAGTTGTGTTGAAAGACTGAAGCAATATCATAAAATGAAGCAGTCACATTTGCTCTACAGTTTGGTTCTTAAAATAATCCACAAGGTGTTTAATAGAAAGGAATCCAAACGGTCAAAGTGGTTAAAATATTACTGTGGGAAACAGATTCAAGGACACACAATGTGGTAGACTGAGATGGAAACTGAGACGGAGAAATCGGAACTTAACTTCCTTCTGTTATAATATATATTTAGTAAATGTTATGTTATGTTAAGATATGCTATGCTAAACTACATTCTGCAATGTTACGTTAAGCTATGTTACACTATTATGTTATGTTAAGTTATTTTCACTGTTTCTCGTGACCGCACCACATATATCACATATAGCATGTCACTCGCTTGATGTATACTCCCAATATAAGTTATTCCACCTGCAGAGCACCCTGCACATCCCCAGAGTGTCCGAGTTTTCACCCTGTGCTGTCCACTCTGGCCAGCCATTAAACTGCCTCCAGACAGTCATTCAAGAACATGGAGAGGTGTCGTACTCATGCCACAACTCCCTAAAATCACCTCATGGATAGCATATTGTTCATCCAGACTCTTATCTTCTTGCAAGGCCGCTCATCACGGGTAGGCAGCTGGTGCAATGGTACAAAAGATGCTACGGACTTCTCCTCTCCACGACAATTCCTTGGTGTCAGAAGTGGGATTCCAGGCTGACCGTCGGAGCCGAGGAGTCAGTGATTGCACATCCAGGACCCCAAACTGACATCCTGCCGCGTACCTGAAGACTAACGGACGGACAGACGGATCCCAGCAAACTCAAAAACCTCATCTTCAAATGGTACAGTTTCGGGATTAAATAGATAAAATCAAAGGTCTACGTTTCATGAATCAATAGTCGGGTGTGCCAATAAAGGCCTGCCCTTTTGTGTTTTCCGGTGTTTCTAAGGTAAGGTATTTTAGTTAGGGCCAATCACCAGCACGTGAATTTAGGGGGGGATAGCTTTTAATACGTTAGTATTACAGGTCGAAGGTACGGTTCATCAAGTTAACAAGGTTCAGGCACGGCGCCAGGTACGAGAGAAAAATGGGTTTGGGCCAAAGTAAGAACGATGGAAACCACAGGTCTCCCATTTGCAGGTTTATGTCTGAGAAATATGGCGAGGAAGCGCTGAAATACATACCTGAGTGGACAAACAAATGTGGGTTTCCGTCAGAGGGCAGCCTCAGCAGAAATCAACTGACATACGTATAGAGGCTTTGGATTAAAAAAATGGACGCATTAGAAACTCGGGGTACATTAAGAGACAGAGGCTCAAGGAGATTGATGATCAAAGGAGGTGTCTTGATATGTGGACGAGAGAGAGTGCATATCGGGAGATGAAACGGAGGAAAGGAGAGGGACAGAAGCAAACACAGACACGAGTGCTCACACTAATACCACACCCACACACACACCGAGTGCTCACACTGATACCACACCCACACACACACCAGCACCAGCTGTGCACCCGAACACGGCACCCCCACCCTACGCTGGTCGGTTTTCCCCCTCTCTTCCGAGGCTGTCGGGCGGAGGGAGGCGTGAGCAAGAAGATTGGGGTCCCACTACCACTCCCCCCACCTTCACTTGTCCTCGCCATCTACCTACAACCCACAACCGTCCCCACCCATCACTCCACAGGAGACCACCCCACCCTGCATGCATCTGGGCGACTGCAACCCCTTCAAGACACCACAGAAATCTCCACCACCTGTTGCCGTCGCTGCTGCCGGAGGGAACCCTCTGGCTAATTTCCTCTGCCAACTACGCCCAGTAGTGCGATTGGCACTTGTCACCACCGAAGCAGACCTGGTAGTGATGACCTGTGACATGCCACTCCCCATCACACAGAGTGTCAGATTGTCTCCTGACCCCCCTACAATTTTTTGTGAACTACACGCATCTTTTTCAGGAAGCTAACAACATTTTGCATCCCCACAGCATCACAAAGTCTCCGGAGAGCCTTAACTGCACGGCTCACCTGCATCCTGGACATGACGAAACCTTCGGGCAACCTTCTTTGATGACATCAAACAAACTGACAAACTGACTTGTGCTGGGACGACCTGAACTGTTTGTATGTGGTGAACCTGACTGACAAGCTGACTGACCTCTACAGACATACGCAGCCGGTTCTGCACGTCCCACTCGCACAGTCCTCCACCAACACCTGGCTGGAAGTCAGCCAACTTGTGCGCGATTGGGTAACCATGTCAGACTGGCACCTTGACGGAACCGGGACATTTTTCTCCCTGTCAGCAAAAGCTTGGCACCGACCTTTCGTTACCCACTGCGTACTATACACATGATTGACGATGATGATGATGACTTTTCCCACAGCTCAACTCTCATGGCACTGCTCCAACCCAACCATACGGATGAGTGGCGTTTCAGCCATGACCTGCAAGCTGAGAACAACGCCATCATCGCACATGTTCCTTTGGTCCAGAATCCTTACACTATCCTGTCTCCGATCCCAGACAACGCCCAGTGGTCCTCCGTGGTGGACCTTTCAAATGCCTTTTTCTCCATTCCAGTGCATCCTGACTCCCAGTTGTGGTTCACGTTCAAGTTAGATGGATGGCAGCACGCTACACCTGGACACATCTTGCCCAGGGTTTGACATGCAGCCCCCTTTTGTCAGGCAGTCACAAAGAGGCCTGGCTTCCTTGACCTTGACTGACGGCTCTGTCCTGCGCCGATACATGGACGACCTGTTGATCGCGCTCCTACCAAGGCCCACTGCAAAGCCGAAACCATCAAACTGCTCTGTCACCTGGCAAACGAGGGTCACAAGGCCTCAATCACAAAAATCCAGTTTGTGTGACAAGAGATATCGTTCTTGGGCCATTTCTTAAACTCGGAAGTTAAGTCTCTATCTCCATCCCGTATCACAGTCATCGTGAACATTCCCAAGCCCATAACCAAAAGGCAAGTAATGTAATTTCTTGGAATGTGTTCCTAATGCAGACATTTCATCCCGAGTTTTTCTCCCGAGACATTTTCCCAAGACACCTCTCCGGACATCTCCGCGCACTCAAGGTGAAAAATGGACCACAGAGGCGGAACAATCTTTCCTGTCTCTCTTGCAGTCCGCCCCTGTGCTGGGCATTCCCAACTCTGAGAAAACTTTTGTTCAATGTGTGAATGAGAACGCAGGACACATGACTAGCGTCCTCCTTCAACCTCATGGTGCAGCGCTCAAACCTGTCGCTTACTTTTCCTCCACACTAAATCCGTTGGCGAAAGGGCTCCCCCGCTGCCTGAGGGTGGTGGCCGCAGCAGAAAAGGTAGTTCTGGCCTCCCATGACCTCGTCTGCGACTCAGAATTCCTCCTTTATGTCCGGCATAAAGTCGCCGCCATCCTCGCAGACCAAAAGAGTTCACATCTCACAGCTGCGTGTTGGCTCAGATATCACACCACACTGCTCAATCTGACAAATGTCACCACTAAACGTTGCACATATCTTGACCCTGCAACCCTCCTTTCTCTCCCGTCAGATGTTGAGCCTCATTGCTATGAAGCTGAGCTCTCTGACACCCCCCAACAGAACCCTGATCTCGTGCTCTAAGTCGATGGCTCAGCTTCTTGTGACCCCTACACGGGCACCACATGTTGCTTTTGCTGTGATGTCCGATTATGATATTTTACTCTCCTCACCTCTCCCTCCTTACCTCTCAGCACAGGCAGCAGAACTGATCGCACACACGGAGGCCTGGCAGCTGGGCGGTCGGTCACTATCTGTAAGTGCACAGCCCACACCTCTTACAAAGACATTGCATCCCGTCGCAACGCTTGCGCAGATGCTGCAGCCAAAGCCGCAGCTCATGGGACCCTCCCACTCACCGTCCCTGTGCTATCCTCCACACCGACAGTTTCCCTCACGGAACTCAAATCTTACGCTAATGCTTCGGAGATAAAGCTCCTGGCACGACATGACTGCAAACTGCTTGATGGCGTCTGGCGGGAGCCGGACAACAAGCCCTGTTTGCTGCCGAAGTTTTTTCATTGTTTCTGCCAGTTGACACATGGGTTAGACCATGTGTCAAAAGGGGGGGATGTGTGCAGCCGTTCAAAAACATTGGTACACCAAAGGCTTCACAACAGTGGCAGCAGATTTCTGAAGTAGATGTGTTATCTGCGCCAGGAACAACACATGAAGAGGAGAACAGACACCTCACATAGGGGCACAGCCACTGACAAACCGACCATTTGAACAATGATTGATTTCGTGGAACTAACACCATGTGAGGGGAAGAAATACTGCTTGGTCATGATTAATATGTTCTCAAAATGGATTTAAGTTTTTCCAGGAAAGTGTGCCACGGCGTCCACGGTGGCCAAAGCCCTGCTGACAGAAATCATCCCATGATGGGGCTTCCCCTCCAAAATCACATCTGATCACGGCCCTCATTTCATGAACCAAATTCTGATGCAACTGTCTGAACAACTCAAATTTGATCCTGAAGACACACTGCGATTAGCATCCAGAGTCAGTGAGGGCAGTGGAACGAGCCAACGGAACCCTCAAAAACAAACTCACCAAATACTGTGAGGACACAGGCATGACATGGATCAAGGTTCTGCCTATTGTGCTGATATACATGAGAATGCGCGCTCAGGGCCCACACAGCCATTTGAGATTCTTTTTGCAGCACCAACCAATTTGGGGATGGGACCCCCGGGACATACGAGGACCAACTGGTAACATACTGCCTCTCTTTGATTAATTCTCTGTCTGATATCAGATCCTAGGTTTGTGACGCCCAGCCCCAGAAGGCGAACATCCCACTTCATACCATCCAGCCTAGTGATTGGATCGTGATAAAGAACCACAGAAGGAAGAATAAGTGCTCTTTTCGGTGGACTGGGCCCTAGCAGTCGGACCCCGACACGACCTCCTCCAGCTCGTTGTAGGATGGATGACTCCAGCCCATGTTGGAACCGGTACAGGCGGAAGGCCGGCATGAGGCCCACCCTCCTCATCTTGACGCTCGTTTCAATCATTGTTGTTGTTCCAATCCTTTTGACACTCAACCCTCCTTCAGAATATGCTAATAAAACACAACCACTAACCCCAGCATGACAACCCCCCACTCCCCACCGACTCCACACCATAACTCTGACATCACTTCCCCAGGGCAATTTTGATATTTGTTCAGGGACCCACCAGCACTGCCTCCCTGGATTTTTGCTCAGTCGTAAATTTCGGGTTCAGGAAGCAAGGCTGGCTGTGGTCAACTTGATATGTTTGCCAAGAGCCGCCCCCCACGCCGGCTGGATTAGGCTATGCAGGCTATCGTCGTAATGTGGAGTGGGCTGACTGCATCTGGCACACCGAATGAGACAACTGGGGCAAACCCATCTCTGCCTTTCCGTGACTTTGACACACGACTGACCATTATTAAGACCCGCCCTCCAGCCCCTTGCTGTTCCAACCATTGCAACCCTCTGTTGGTCACTTTGAAAAATGCCAAGGCTTGTGACAGCGGAAGGTACAGATTGTATTCTTATGTTCCAGGTACAGACCCATTTGGCTGGACCTACTCAAACATTACAGCGGATGCCAAATACCCCTGTGCCCAAACCTCTCGACAACTACGACGACGGACTGGTGACGTACTACTTCAAGCTGACTTTCTCTGACGTTTTGACCCTCGAGACTGGTATGACAGCAGACAACGAGTGGCTGCGGTGGATGGAATGTACAGCCAAGCAGATGAACCGCAGTAACTGCGTTGTTTGCTCTGCAGCCAAGGCCCAGCTTGGCTCAGTCCCCTCTTCCTTGACCCCTGACTCTGATCTCACAGGTTTCCAAGTGCTCTGCAGCTGTTCCATTCACACTTTGAAGTCCCACCCGAATGTGTCTCACTCTCCCTGCTATTTCCGGCGATTAAACGCCACGGCAGAGGCCTCCTGTTCTCAGTCACTGCATACAGAGGTAATTACACGTGTTGGTTTCCTCCCACCAGATTATTGCGGATCATACATCGACATCACCAGAGAATGCTAATTTCTCATCCACCCGGTTCCTGAAGCAAGACACGAGCAGGGCTGATTTATGGTTGATTTGTAGTGACCTCAAGTTGAACTAGTCTCCCTAGAAGGTGAATTGGCTCGTGCGTCCTCACAAGATTCCTCATGCCGTTCCTAATCCTGTCTAACACTCACCCACACTATGCTGCGCTCTGCTGTCCTTCCCCCTCCCCCTGATGCCCCCGACCAGACTGTTCCCTTTTTTTCAGACTTTTGACTTTCCTACCATCGACCACACGGCCCTGTAAGGTCTTTTACTAACGATGAATGTAACTCACTGATTGTTCCGTGTATCCACAGGTCATTTTGATTCCTCATTTTAGAAGTATTTTTCTGACTGTTTCCCAAACCACCTCAGCTCATTGATCTATGATGTGGCATTTACTAACCTTGAGGTGTAATGTTGCTGATATTTCCCCACCGCTCCAGGATAAAAGGCATGGTTCACTGTTATTATGTTTCTTTTTATGCATGCCTTCGATTTAAAAGTTTTGTATTAGTTTTCCAGGAGTTATTTGTTAGTTTTGTAGTTGTACTGGTTTTTGTTAGTTTTATATTAGAAACATTTGAAACTTTTTATTATGTTTTTGCCACGTCCCATTTCATATCCCCCTAAGTATAATCAAAAGGGAGGAAGTGGCGTGGAAAAATTCCCCTTTTCACTTTGCTTCTCGTGACCACACCACATATATCACATATAGCACGTCACTCGCCTGATGTATACTCACAATATAAGTTATTCCACCTGCAGAGCACCCTGCGCATCCCCAGAGTGTCCGAGTGTTCACCCCGTGCTGTCCATTCTGGCCAGCCATTAAACTGCCTCCACACAGGTCTCTCCAAGGACATGGACAGGCGTTGTACTCATATGTGACAACTCCCTAAAATCACCTCACGTGTAGTGAATTGTTCATCCAGACTCTTATCTTTTGCAAGGCGCGCCTCCCAGAATGGTACAAAAGATGCTACAGACTTTTTCTCTTCGGACTTTCTCTCAGACTGTCTGATCACTCTGCTGGATTGTCGCCTTCAGCTGCTGAATGAACTTGCACACTTAGACCACAGATTGATTCAAGATCCTTTATTCTTTGGCCATAGACAGAAATCCACTCATGTTATGTTACGATACGTGTCACTACACTACTCTGTGTTCTGTTCTGCATCAATATTATGACAAATGACCACAAACACAAATAGAAGAAAATCCTTATCCCAAACGCAAGCGTACTTTTGGATTTCTTTCTAAAAAAACAGGTGCCCATCATGACTGGGCCCAATTCTCTGATCTCTGGCTGTAAAAAGAGTGAGAATAAATATCCGTCTCTCCCTATGATCTCAGCGAGCCGGGCCTCAGGTGAAGACAGCTGTCACCCTGATCTACAGCCGACGGCAGCCTCAGTAATGTAGGCCAAATTGCCTCAGTCGCTGGAAATGATGCAGTCATTGTAGAGGAAATTGGAAATCAATTCTTGTCATCACTGAACATAACTTTCTTTTTTTAGCCGAGCTCAAGGCGCTCAAAACGCATTTGTGTCGGCTCCGACAAAGATATCCCCGGGTTTGAGAAGAAAAAAAAAGATAGTGGGCAGGGGAGAGATAAAAGGTTGGAGAAAAGACACACAGAGCGGGGGCTGATTGCTTCAATGCAAATTTTTTTAACACATCTCGATGATGAATGTAGAAAACAAAATGAATTTTTGCAGACAAATTAATGAATGTAGACGATAACTTGCGATCCCGGTGGAAATGTACGCCGTGCCCGTGGACATTTATAAATATAGCAACAGTAAAGCAATCAGGACTCCAAAGGATCCGTGCGTTTTCTGTCCTCTGGCTAAACCGTCTTCATTAAACAGGTTTCTCACCAGTAATTCTCCGTAATGAGTTTTCCGAGCGGATCTGCGGAGCGCTCGCAGCCAGACCTCTCCGGGAACGTTTCCCTGGAAGTCATTGCGACTTTGTTTACAACTTACTTCTTCAATGAGACCTTCAGTGGTTGCAGGCGGGAAGTTAAAGAGGACACAATGGTGCGGAACCGGACGATAAAGACACTCTTTTTTTCTGCTGAGATATAGTGTGTGCGCCTCATGTGGGTCAGCGCCGGGCAGGACGCGGCACCGTCCTTCTTGCATTCTGAGTGCTTCATGACGGCGATCCCAAGGGCGCCGGCGCTCAATAAGAAGCAATCAGTAATGGTGGCACACCCTCCCCCCCACAAGGCTCTGGGCCCCCCCCCACACACACACCCCCGCTCCCCTCCCATCCATTATGCATCAAAACCTGCGCTACAAATCTCCTCAAATAGAACACGGTGTCAGGCGTGATAAAAAACAATCGGCCACGGGGAGGGAATCAAAGCGGGAATATTCCCAGGATGAAAAATATTCCACTTTGCTCTCTGATGTTATTCTTTGTTTTTCTTTGTTTGTGTTGTTATTCGAGCTGTATGTCGGCGTCTCTGGCGAGGTGCTTGCCGAGGCACGAGTC
This sequence comes from Mullus surmuletus, assembly GCA_903171835.1. Lineage (NCBI taxonomy): Eukaryota > Metazoa > Chordata > Actinopteri > Syngnathiformes > Mullidae > Mullus > Mullus surmuletus. The sequence continues at coordinate 637,938 of CAESWR010000118.1, read as the reverse complement.
ATCCGTCATCCTAATTGGTTGTGTTTAGAGAGCAACTGTTGGGTTTGATAGAGAAGCTATTCCACTCCTTCTGGTCAAAACAAAGCTGTGGCTCTGCTATCAAAGATGGATCGCTATGTAAATGGAGGGAGCCACAGATGTGATTATCCCGGGCTTGTCTGTTCATCTGAAAGTTTTTCTTTTTTTCTTTTTTTTGCCTCGTTGTGTTCAGCTGTTGTAATCGAAAATCCTTCATCTTCATCGGCCTCGAGTGCAGTCAGACTCAGCTGGGAGGAAGCCAGCAGCCACTGTGTCTGGTTCTAATGGGATTACATTAGTTAAGATGTAATTCTTACTTGAGAAGGAAAAAAAGAAACTCTGGAGGTAGCTGCCAATTTTACAGTGAATGGTTGCTGACCATGTTCACCTAGTTAAAAGGGCAATCCCAGAAACAATGAGGATAAACTCAAAATGTCGTCTAAACTGTGCGAAAGATTCTGAATGGACTGAACCAACAGGTTAGAAATCTACAGATGCAGTGAAATCATTTCAAAAAGCACTCTCTTTGAAGTTCTATAAAGATCCATGTTTTCGTTCCTCCTCTTTCAATTTTCCGACCCATTTTATGACTCTAAATTTTTAAGATTCTCCATTACGAGGAAAATTTGTAGGGTGAAAAAAAATATATAGCACAAATAAATCAATTGGAGTTTGATGGTTTGAATGAACTGCGCTGACTTGAGTGACATTCCGGAATCCTTAACAGGTACTTTGAAGTAGATTGTACTTATCAGGGTTTATGGTGAAGGACAAAACCGGCCCTGGGTGATATATTGGACAGGGGGGAAGTGTGGCAGATCCATCTTTGTCGATCGGCTGCTTTACATGGTAACAGTATTGCTCATAACGGCCCATTTTTCACACCATCTAATCTTCCTCGCATCTCCCGTTTCCTCCCACCCTCTCCTGTCAGAGGGACGTTTAATGGCGCTGACCGGCCATCAGTCATATTAATGTGAATTATCTGAGAAATCACATCACTTTTTTACAGCCGCACTCTGACATTCAATCGGTCATTGGAATCTGAGAATCATGCGGGTTTTTGGAAAAGTTTAATTTAAAGTTTCTTATCTTTTACAGACCAGGCCTTTCGTCTGCACCACATTTTAGAAGAAAGGCCAAAGCAAAAGTCTTCTTATATGTCTCTAACCGTGACCGTCCACAGTCAGGTCTGTATCGTGGTGTCTCTCTCCTTCACACTGCCATTAGTGAATAAAGAAAAATAAATAAGACTTGAGTTTTTGACGAAACTCATCGATCGAGTCTAACATTAGGACCACCTGTTGCTGCTCTGACCCATCAAGGCATGAACTCCTTGACAGCCTCAAAGTCCTGTAAATTGCATGGTCGGACCTCCATGGATCAGACCTGTTAGGCCACAGTCGCTCTTCTGTTGGATGGGACCACCTCGGCCCACCTTCCCTCCCCGCGTGTGTCACTGAACCCTGGCCACCCAAGACCCTGTCACTGGCTCACCGCCTCCTTAGACCACTATTGATAGATATGGGGACAAGGTTCTGCCTGATGATAGTATATATACGATTGATACAAATAATTGTTGTTTGACAACGCCGCATTTCTACACCCAAAGCAACAAGTACAAAAATTGCATCACACCAAGTTTTCACAATGTATAACTAAGGAACCCAATGTGACCTTTGAAAAACATTATGATCGGAAAGGAACCTTCCTGTGACTACAACAGCATGCAGGCTTATAATTGTAATTTTGTTCATTGTCCAAGACTCCAAGAGGCGATCAGGTTTAGGGGAATCAACATTTGGAGGGAAAAGGCACAAGGGCTGCAACAATGATCTCTCCCAGAGCTTGGTGACATCATCACATATATCATTTATTGCATCGATATACTTTAGTCACCTCTCACACTCACAAAACCTGGTATTTATTTGACTCAAAGCAGCTGGTTTGGGCTTTCTCTGGCCAAATCAACTATCCTATTTTTTCTCTGCTAAACCTTGACAGCTGATAAGTGATCAGCCGGTTGTGACTGGATGAAGAGAATGAGTAAGTGAGGCCAACAATCTGCTGTGCGTAGCGAGCATGCCTACAGACGGTCGCCTCGATTG
>CAESWR010000118.1:614234-626486 GCA_903171835.1 Mullus surmuletus | reverse complement strand
CGTCGCTGTGTTTGTGGTCGCTCGGGGGGGCAGGAACAAAAAAAGAAAAAAAAAATTCTTATTTCGCCTCAGGCCGTTTCTTGACAGCGCCGCTTTGTTTTTAGCATTAAAGGGTTTGAGGAAGCTTAACGCCAGCTTTGTTGCGACAAGGTTTGCCTCTTCAGTGGCGGGTTGTGGGGGGGCCGGTGGCTTCACGTCGGGGGCACATAGCGTGAGGAGTGATTAACAACATCATCTCAAGCTTTTGTGTCACCAAAATTCATTACAAAGCGTTCATTAAAAGGTTCTCAATACGATACACCAGAGGTCAATATAGCATCAGCCAGTTTGTGGCTAATCAAGAAAACAAACAATGCCAATCAAATACCAGGTGGGCGGAGCTACAGGGTTGTCCTGATGTAATGTAGCAAAAAAAAATGGATTATATCAGCCTGCAACTAAAATCTCAGATACAAGCAGTCCATTCCAGACTCCAGAACTTCTATGTAGAATATTCTTATGTTTAAGGTTCAAATGTATGTAACCCATTGGTTAATGATAAATGGGTCAGTTTTTCTCATAGCTACTGCTGCTGACTATTGTTCTCTGTTGTAGTAATATCACTTCATCAAGCCTTTTCTAACATTCCATACTACAAAATAAGTCAATAAAAGTATGTAGGATTCATGCTGATATCGTATTGGATCGCATCTATGGTGGAAACGTTGTATCTGGACGCCCCTAGTGGTTAGAGCCCAATGTGACGTTCATCTAAGGAACTGCGACGTCCTTCAAGATGGATCCTTCCAGAATCAAGGAGCAGAAAATGCAGAGTTGGAGACGATGCTCGCGCTGCTTCGCTCGTCTTTCAGAGCCTCTCCAAGGTCTGTTCCAACACGCTCCGTCACCGAACCAAGCTCTAACGGAGAGCGATCGCTTTGGCACCGGGAGGCCGACCAGCTGCTGAGGCCAAAGCTAACGTGGGGCTTAAACGTTTTGGTCTGAAACGCTGGTGCTCAAGGCGACGTCTGGCGGTTAAATATCCCACACGGCCGCTTCAACCAAAGATTGAGCCTCGCAAAAAATCAAAGCAGCGCGCGATCGTCTGCTGTGTTTCATTAATAGCGGCGACATAAATAGTGGGCGACTGTGGACGGGGGAAGACTGTGGGATGTCGATCTAACTGCTCCCTTGATGGCGATGATGAATGCCAGACGGGCTGCTGCCGCTTCAACCCTGTTAGTTACACATCGAGAAAGCTCATTTGGTTTTAAAAGCAAAAAGGCGGTGGGGGCGCCGTAACTTATCGCCTTCGACACTCGCAGTTTACGTCTCCCCTGCACCTCATTTGCAGGAGTTTCCTGGAGTTACAAAACTCTTGAAAGAAGTTTTTTTTTTTTTTTTCTCCCATCCATCTCATGTAGCTTGAAGCACAAGAGTATGCAAACCACATGCTACAGTGTCTGTTACATCTCCTGCCAGGCAATTTAAATTTTGGGGGCTTTTTTTTTTTTTTACCTGCTGAAACACGGCGGCGTTGGGTCTTTTTTAGCTTGTGGTTAATTGGCAACCCTGCCTTCACTCCCCCGGAGAAGGAGACAGTCTGCGGGGAGGAGGCCAACCAACGCTGCGCATCTCATCTCTCCGCAGACTTCTTCATCTCTTGTAATTAATTGCATCTTTAAAAGAACAAAATGTAAATACGCCGCTGACACACTGCCAATTAATTTTCAATCGCTGTCTTCCTGACGCTTTCTGCTCAACCGAGGGGGAAATCAAAAGTTTTAGAGGGCGCTACGAAAGCTTTAATAGCGTCCCTTTGTTCCTGGCAACACATTGTGAAAAATGCATTCAGGCCTGACAAAGTGCTCCTGCTCCATGTAATCAATTCCCCAGCTCCTCGCAGCCGAGGAAGACGGGGCGGAGGGAAGATCTGAGGAAAAACAGCATCTCACTTGTCTCCCCTTGTTCTTTGATCGGGGGAAAACATGGCTCTTTTCACATCCCAGAAACGCAGATAAAGAGGGAAGCCACCCTGTCGGAGCGGGACAGGTTTCTATTCATCTGGGCACGGCGCCGGGAAATGGAAGGTCGGAAAGAGTCGACTTCTGAGCAGCTCTCAGGGCCAGAATCCACACGCAGGTTCTTAAAGCACCAAGCTAATCATTGGAGGAGCTCTGGTAGGCATCTCACACCCTCGGAGAGCGTCCACGAGCAGACGCCACCCATTAGTTGGACCGAAAACTACAAGAGCGGAGAGGGTGCTAGCCCAAGTCTGTCCTGAGCGAGGAAACGTCCCATTGCTGCAACGTTCTAATAACAGTGGTAACGTCAACAGTGGTTTGGCGTATAGAGGTCGAAAGCTTTGTTTTGGTCTGAAACGCTGTTGCTCACGGCGACGTCCAATGGTAAAATAGCCTATGTAGACCCTTTAAGTTCCCCTTCAATGGACCCTTGATTAGTTTGGGTGTGTGAGCAACCACTTTTAGATGACGTGAAGCGCCTCTCACTGTCGCCCCCCGGGGTGCAGTTACACTAATGTCAGAAATGAATGATGGTGGTTCAGCGCAGCTCATAAAAAGACTTTTTAATTCTACCTTGATTAGATAAACTGACTTCGCACCCAGTGAAGGCGTTGCATAACCCCCGTCCTGGCAACCCCTCCATCGGTTGGGTACGTTATTTGCCAAGAAACTGACCTTTAACCCAATATTTCACCGAGAGGTCCCTCAGATTGGCCCATTTCTTCTTCACTTAATGGTATTTGAATCTAAATCATTAACTATCATCAGAGCTTCTGTGAGTGCACCCACGTATGGTTATGTATTTTATATTCATTTAATATCATTATTGTTTATACTGTGCATTTTATATTCGTGTGTGTGGCACTTTCGTCAACAGGTGTGGATTTAAATGTATTTGTGCTTAATATTCTAAATTGGACTCAATAAGAAAGAAGAAGATTATTTGAGAGGAGAAAATCCACGTTGCCTGTTGAAATCACAATCCCGTTCCGCCAGCTTAAAATATTGCTTAACCAGAGCCGCGGACTGACTAAGCAAATTCACAAACCACCTCGATAAACCCACGCTGCCACCCACAGACCCCCGAATCTATCTTTGATGAAGTGAACAGTCATCTGCTGCTTTTTTTTATTAGCGCTGTGAGAATATATAAATATGAGTGACCTTTCTTGCAGATTCAAATACCAGGTTTGAAAAGTCACTCACCTAAAGAGCTCCGGAGAGACGCGCGCGCACATCGTCCTGGCGGTGGGCTTCGGGACGGGTCACGGCACCGCGTGGGTGTTTAATGCGTTTTACCTGAAGTGCCTTTCTCTCAAAGAGCCACCGGGGCCAAGAGGGAGAGAATGCTCGACTAACCTCAATGACTCTCGTAACGAAGCTGAAGTGGGATTTTCTGCCTCTTAAGAGCTCGCCTTTTATTAGCAGCGAGTAAACAGAAGCAAGTAGCCATGTGATGTGAATGTTTAAAGAGCTGGAGGTGCCGTGTATACCTGGCTAAGTGCATTAGGGGCAGCGTTTAAGTGCTTCCCTCAAGCGTTCTCGGGGAGATTTTCCAAAGAGGATGGAGCGTCGCTGGGAACCTGTTGTTTGTTGTTTTTTTCTTAAACACATCATGTAACACCTGGGAGAGAACAAGACAACACCACCAATGAGAGACTGCACTTTAAGTGTGTATCCCCATCGCACTGAATCCCAATTACCATCAATTGCCTTAATAGAATCCCAAAGAAGGAAACACAAAGTCTGTTTTTCTTAGAACACACTATTCTTCTAGAGTTAACAACACAAACGGGACTTCACTTAAAATAATCCATTTACATTTAAGGCGACTTGACCCTCTTTCTTCGGCTAACGCTTTGAAAATACCAAACTCTTTAAATCATTTTTCAAAGATTTTTGAGACACAGCGAGAGAAATCTCCATCTTTAGTTTATCTAAACGCATTTTTCTCCCGTTTACCGCCGCTTTGCAGAGGGTTGCATTTTGGGTGCTTGGTCTTCGCAGCAACATCACCGCCGGCGACGAAAACACAAACGTCTCTGTGATTTCACCCTCGCTTGCTTCAGGCGTCTCTCTCAGCGTCGGCACGACAACCCGCTGCAAAAACACGTCATAAATATCACAGCAGGACGCGGCAAGATTATGGAACATGCCGAAAAATGCGCTTGTATGCATAAATAAACTACACAAAACAGCAAATATTCCTTCCAGATCCCCACTTTTTATGCATTTTATCCCCCCTGAAAATGAATCAAAGCTTAAAATTTTCTCCCCTGCAGGGAAATATATAAAAAAAAAAGTGGATGTAAAAAGAATGTCCCCTCATAACCTTTTTTTTTCTCCTCATAAAAAGCCCATTTCACACAGCTCATTCTACAGAACAATGATTGCATTTTGAGAATTGTACCCGCGGAACCTCCAGAAAAAGTTTTTTTTCAAGTTCATCTGTGCTGACTGCTGGGAAATTGATTAATGTGCTCACTCAGTCAGTCAGACAGACAGGCAGCAAGGAAGGAAGGACAGAAGGAAGGAAAGATTTGTGATTTTCCATGTAGCAAGAGTGCCCTCTGGTGAATTAGCAAGATATGGCCATTAGGATGTAATGATGCAGCTGCATAGTTTGTCTTCATGGGTAGTTTTGTTCATGACGAGTGAGTGCATGAGGGTCAAGAAGGGGTCAAAGAGGCTTCCAATTCATTTTTGCACGATAAAAATCAAAGCAAGAATGAGAGAGGGCGTTTGGCTATAAATTCAAAGAAACGCTTGCATCAGGTTCGTAGGCCTAAACATGTATAATCTGAGAAAGCTCACACACCGATATAAAACCAAAGGGGGGATGTCCCCTCCAAAGGGTCACACAAAATGTAATGGTCCATAAAATCTTGGTGGATGTTCCCCCTTTTAATATCAGTGTGCGAGCTTTCTCTGATATTGCTTGATTTCGCGGCACAGTATTAATCTCCATATTTATTGCGATGTTACTGAATGAGAACCCAGGATTGTGGCAGGAGGTTTAGGACACAGACTGATGTTTGCAAACAGAGCACTCACCTGTGTCAACACATCCTCTCCTTTCTAGGTGGCGTTTTTCCTACGTTTTAGAGCATTTCTTCCCTTTTTTCTTCATTCATGTTGACATTTCTTCAGCTTTCTTCAGGCCCTTCTATTTTCTGGACGTTTAAACTGCTGAAACCTGCGGGATAAACTCTATCACCGAAACTCATTAGCAAATTGAGTAATAAACACTCGCGAGACAACACCCACGCAAATCTCGCGAGTGTTTATTACTCAATTTGCTAATGTGTACAAAAGGCGAAGTCCCGCTTTTGGCACCAATTTCCCAACGCCTGATAACTACAATGCAGGTGTAATTAATGGCTTTGATTGCGGTGCATTCTGGGTAGCTTCACATTGACCCTGTGTTTGTCATAAAGCTTTTGTCTGTTCATTTATTGCAGTCTGAGTAATTTGAGCAATGCACTTAATTACGTTTTACTGAATCGCCCTCCTGTGTGTCATTCATATGCATGAGTGGTTGGTGCATTCATTAATTTTGCATACATTAAACCAATCATTCATCAATTATAGTTAACTGGTTATTTTACTGGGTGATGCATTGGGATAAAGATAGAGAGAAAATGAATATCTTGCCGGAAATCTGATATTTTGCAGACCTTCCCATTCCCATATATTAAGCGCCGTCTGATTTTAACCATTATAACCATTTCAGCACTTTTAAAATCCCTGCAAGGGGAAGTTTATTTGCTTTTATAAGACAGGTTCCAAACGGTCCCCAATCTCAAATAAAGCACATCTCTCTTTTGTTGTTGTTTTATTACAAACAAATATAGTACAAAAACTCTACACAAGTCAAGGCAACATTTTTGTTATTTTTGTGGTTGAAAAAATTGTCACATTAACAAGCTTAGAAAAATATGCCTGCGCAGATCAAAACAGTTGACCTTTATTACATTAAAGACAAAACACGTTCTAAACGGATTGCAAATGAATATCAATGGAGAAGGCGTCCGGGTGGAGGCTGATGGTGGAGAGCAGGTCTTCACTTCTGGAGCCTGGAGCAGATCTGGTGCTTGTGCAGAGTGTGAGTAACCCACAACCCAATACTGTCTGAAAGCCCTTGACAAAGGTGACATCAGTCCGAGTCCATTTGCTAAAGATGAATGGATGCATGTTGACAGCTGCCCTCTCGGGAGTGTGTGTCTTTCAAGATGTTGGGTTAAGCGCAGCAGCCGCCTCCTTTACCCTCCTCCGAACCAAATGTGTTCGCTCTAAAGTCCATGAAGAGTGGAAGTGATGATGTCCATAAAGGTGGCCTCTATGCAGTAGCAGATCTGCACGTCTGTGTCGGCTCCGCCCAGCTCCTCCGCCGTCTTCTGAGGTAACGTCAGCTTGGTCGAGCCTTCTCCTGGAATCAGAGCTTCCTTTGGCTTCTCCTTCAGGTACTGCAAACCTGCCGATGGGAGACAACACACCACGTTATACTTAACTAGACAGGCAGACTGGTTTGCTCCTTGCACTGATATCTCATGCTAAGTCACGGTTAGATAACTCCTGACATTCTCTGTATTCTCTCATTTAGGTATCCTGCTATTTCATTGGTCTGTTCTATGAGGGTGATATCATTTTAACCTGGAAGACGAACCCGTTGTCCAACATTCTTTGAACATGTTTTATTCTGCATAGATTAAAGTACTGTGGGTATTACAATGGACTTCGACGATGGACATTCAATCATAAATTCCTCGTTGAAGGTTCCTGCTTGTATTGTGGCCCTGTATCAATCAATCAATCAAAGTTCGGATTATGACAGGGCTAACAAATACTGTCACAATAACCAATAAATCAATTAATCGCACTATAAATGACAACGAACTCGATCACTTTGCCGGCCTCAATATATCGCCATGTGCACGTGTGTTTGTTTTCCTCGTCTCACGCTACCAAACAGGCTGGATGTCAAGAGGGTTCACTCCTTGGGCGCGTTGGTTCCATAGGAATGAACAGAGTGAACCCTCCTGTCACTCATCCAGACTCTTTGTGTCATTGGGGGGAGACGGGGGCCGCTAGCATACACACACAGTGAGCCTGGGGAAAACTTCTTGACACTACAACAACAATGTTAAATACACTTGAGAAATTATAGTTTATTTGTTTTTAAAGGGTTTTCTTGCGTTATTATGCCATATTATCATTACAAAATTATCTCAGAATAATGTTGACAGTAATATCGTTTATCAGGGACAATATATCGTCCAGCACAATTTGTTATCGTGACAGACCTATGAACAATTAAGATCTGTCCCGAATAATTGATAAGAGGTATTTTAAAAGGACATGTGCTGTAGGGTCAGAGTAAAAAATTAACAAAAGAGCCCTCCCTTTTTTTCTTTTTACTACTTTCAAATCAATAAACCCCTTAGCTGCCCAAAATATTGACGAAAGCTAACTGTTTTGTTTCATCTAATGACAGTCTACTTTAGATAAAGTGCCCAGCTGTATTATGTATTAAACTTTAAATACCAGACTGAGACAGGAGGGGAGAGGAGATTCCTATCTGCAGACGTGGCTACTTTATCTCGCTGACAGCCAGTTATTTAAGCCAGAAAAGGTTCAGTCGCTGTTACAAAGTAAAAGCCTCCCTTGTAATTCAAGTTGAAGATACTTCAGTGTTTTTTCGATTTAAGGTTTTTCATGCTGGTAGATTTTTTCGGTGTTTTACACGATTAAAAATAAAGCAAAACTCTATATCAACGGGGCAGATCAGTTCTCAGCATTGACTTGAAACATTTACAGGGAGCTTTTACAAGATGACTTCACCTGCATTCATTAAAAAATTCTGCCCATTAACGATCAGGTCAAGTCGATTTGTGCGCTCAATCACCCAAACGATGCAGAGGAATTAGAAACACATAAAAAAAGCTATTTATTTGTAATTAACAGCGCGCCGTTTAGCCAACCACTTACGAGCGATGAGAGGGTCGACGTCCCGGGCTTTGGTGGCCACGTCAGAGGCACAGACCTGACCCACTTGGACCAGCAGGGCGGCGACGTCGTCATAGAGGGGAGGAAAAGCCTGGCAGAAGGCCACCAGGCACGGAAGGGTGGCCATGAAGAACGAGAAGCGCTTGGCTCGGGTCAGCACTGAAGAGCACAACACACACTCGTTACAGCTTTGAAGACTAAACGTCGTGGCCGAATGGAGAGAAAATGCTGTTCATAATAATATTACTATTTAGGGGCGTCCCCATCAGATATTGATTGATATTGATCAATAACAACATAAAAAGAGTATGTACTTGTATCAGACTGCATCTGAAATCTCCGAGCACTCCCATAAACGCAGGTCATTACAGACTCAACTCCTGCACTTCTAGTGGTTATTTTGCACTTTAAAAATGTAATTTTTTGTTTTTATTGGATTAATGGAGGTTATTTTTCAGGGTCTTATTGTAGAATATTCTTGTGTTTAAGGTTAAAACGTACTTAACCCATTGGTTTATGATAAATGGATCAGTTTTTCTCATAGCTACTGTTGCTGACTATTGTTCTCTGAGTAATATCACTTGATCAAGCCTTTTCTAACTTTCCATACTTCAAAATAAGTAATAAAAGTATGTAGGATTCGTGCCGATCCTTATCGTTCAATATTCAAGGCTGCAATATCGGTGTTGTGTCTGAAATGAAGTTGTATCGGGACACCCCAACACTTTCCAAAACGTCAATTACAAAGTGTTGGAATATAGAAATATACAACACAACATTAAAATTCAAAATACAGAATTTAAAGAGAGCAGAAAGATTAAAGCTGGTAAAATTATCTAGGATTCCAATATACATACAAAAAATACAACCACGTAAGTCGTGAAGAGAAAGTCGTCTTTAGCCTTAGAGATGATTTAAAGGAAGACTGATCAAGTCTGAGACTTTCAGCTATGTTGTTCCACAGGGTTGCTGCACTAACAGACGAAGGCCAGATGGTGGCGGCCAAAGTTAGGTGGAAAAAAAACCCAAAGCCATTCAGTTCGACAATAGGAGATACACACACGACACTGTGGGGCGCTTTGACGGATTAAAGAGCAGCGGCGAGGAGGAAAGCTGGAGCAGAGAAAGGCGATTACTGACCCGTGAGGAGCGTCCCCATCACGCTGATGGCCAAGCGCGCCACACTCAGCGACTTGGGGAGCGCGTACTGGATACACAGGTACGACAACAGCTGGATGGCGAAGATCTGCGTAGATGCACAGCGTATTTATAGAGATATGCAAACACGGCATTGAGAGGAGTAAAAGAAAAACAAGGCAGGAGGAGGAGAGGTTGGGAGGCCTCACCTGCTTCTCCAGCTGGGGCTGGGCCAGCAGCTCTGGGATGAAGTCCAGACAGATATGGATGGAGGGGATGCCTGCCACAGTCAGAGGCAGCAGAGCCTGAGGGTAACCCTGACACCGAGAGACAGCAAGGAATTTGAAAAATAATACAGCAGCGCATGTAAACAAGTCCTTCTTTTTTTTTCTCTCCATATTGACCAAATGTATGCAAATATTTTTTGGGGGCCCAGCGGAGAGGAGATGTGACGTAGAGTGGCGGAGGGGGGGCATTGATGGAGTCCACCATATGGCCGCCTGCTGCCTGTGGGAGTGCTGCAGTCGCTTACCGCTAATGTCACGGCAAAATGCAGCGACTAATGGGGTCAACGTGACTCAGCTCTTTTTTTTTTTTTTCCCCGAGCAACTTTTGAGGTATTTTTGGTAATATCCCCGAGACCATCCACTCAGCCGCTCATGCATGCGGGATTTGAATGATACTATTACGTTCTAATGGCGGCATTTGGAATGAGGCACTTAAATGTAGTTAGGCGGGAATGTCACAAAGTGGAAGCGAAAGGCTCAAAGTTTCCCCGTTAGCCCCTTCATACACACACACACACACGCACAAATGTACCTGAAAGTGGACCAGTTTTGCGATGTTGGGGTCGGCGATGAACATCTGATGCAGAAGGCAGCAGATGAGACACTGCACCTCCCTCAGGTCGCTGAGCAGCCCCCCCTCTGGCTCCGTGTCCTTTCCGCCCCCCCTGGATCTAGGCCCCAGGCTTCCCTGTTTGGGCTTCCCTGGCATGGGGCCCCTGATGTTCCTCAGCAGGCTCTCCGCGTCGGCCCCCAGCTGCTGCTCTTCGGAGGTTGGCAGACACACCTCCAGGAGGATCTGGACCGCCGCGCTATCCTGGGGGGGTTAAACGGGAAACATGGCGAGGTGTGAAATGTCATCTCATGCATATTTCCAGTGTCATTTCATGCCACATTATTTATCCATTTACACCAGCAACTCGGCGGGGAAAGACCATTATGAGCATTTCTTTGGGAATTAAGATGTGTGGGAGCATGGAGATGTGGACGTGCGCTTTGACACACCTGCGCCGAGAGCAGGGCGTTTTTGAGCTCCTCCCTGGTGACCTCCGGGGTGTCCGGCTGCCCCGGCATGCCCAGGTTCGACACCGTCTGACTCTGCCTGTCAAAGTCGGCCGTCTCCTTCAGGTGGCAATGCAGGTAGGCTTTGGAGGCCAGCAGGTAGCCGTTCAGCATGTGCAGGACAATGTCCATTATGGGAGGACACCTGGGGGGCGAAAAGGGAAAACATGGAAAGTTCATTTACAGAATTCCAGAATCGGATTAAAGCAACACTATAGAACTTTTCTGTAGCTTTCCCTGACAAGAAAGATAAATACCTGAGCGAGTCTATGTAAAGGCTTCAGAAAATGACAAATTTCCTGCTTTACAAAACATACAGAATATGAAGGAACGCTCGAACATGATTAGAGGAAAATGTGAATTTTATGTACACTTAAGTTGCCACAAATGTCACACACACACAAACGGTGGTGTGTGTTTTTAAACCATTTCATTATTCATGGTAAGTAGTTGCATACAGTTTGTTAATGGTTGTCCAATATTTTGAAAACACATGATGATTTGAGTCTCGCTTTTTCCTCATTGATCCACGCTGCAATTTACAAAATTGTCTACCATTTGTCCGATAACAAACAAAGGAGCTCAAACAGCTATTAAGTGATTCAGTTTCAGTTCAGCTGTGTGTGTGTGCGTGGGGGAGGGGGGGGGGGCCTCAGGGAGAACCACACACTCAAACACACTGTGATGCTTATCTGAGCGCCGCTCACAGAGCCTCTCCTCCTCCTCGCAGCGAAGCCAGAACCACATCCCATCCTGCAGTCTTTTTTTTTTTTTTTTCATCTTTGGTTTTTTGAAATTTAATGGGACGTCCTACATGCTTTTCCTCACTCATTATTTGAAGTCTGCATCACTGTGACCTTAATATGAACTATTAGGCAGCTAAAAAATTTAAAGTCCACTGAGACACTGCTGTGGCGGTCCCCCAAAAAGTGGGTAGTGAAATTATGCTGATTTATTCACCCACTAAAGAAACTGATTAAAAGTAGTATGTATTATTAATAGCTTAATATTTATAATAAAAAAACTAAGCAATATATATAAAGATTTCATCACACATTTGCTGCCTCCATAAGGGTGCAATGCAATGATATTTGTTTTATACTCACTTTGCAACTATTTAACTGAGATTGGCTCTTGGATTTCATGTTCTTGCAATTAATTTCAAGTTAACTGACACATGTTTGTCACTCTTAATAAATTGTAAATATCTTGTTTCATTTTATTGCGTTATTACTCATTGCAGACAATCTGTTCACAGCAGACAAACATTTGTGCGCAGTTGAAGATGTACAAAAACAAGGACTGTGTATCCCAGCACAATATGTCCCGAGGAACGCATGATGGAGTGTGAACAGAATGAGCAGCATGTGTGTGTGTGTGTGTGTTTGTGTGTGTGATGGCTTACCTGTACACCCTCTGATCACAGCGCAGCACAATCAGAGGATCCACCATCAGGTCGTTCTGGGTGTAGCGCTGCTGCCTGAGAAGCTTCGCCGAGGGTTGGAGGGCGTTAACGGTCATCACCCACAGCCTGCAACACACACACACACACAGACAGACACACACACACACACACACAGACACAGACACAGACACAGACAGACACACACAGGTTCAGCTTTCCTGCGATCACAGTGCTAAGAGAAGTTTGGTGCTAAAGAAGGACTATTTCTTTAGCTGGGCTGTTGAGACTTTTTTTAAATAACATACTGTACTAAAAACAGTTTCCTGTACATTTTAGACATACGTGTCCCCTGGCT
>CAESWR010000118.1:570461-581427 GCA_903171835.1 Mullus surmuletus | reverse complement strand
CATCGTGTCCCTTAGCTGTATGCGAGGAACAGCTCCTGGCACAGACCCATTAGGAGTCCCGGAGCATCGAGCGGCTCCCCTGAAGCCGGGGTGGGTGGGTGGGGGGGATGTCACCGCCGGGACACGGGCACGGCGGTCACACCGCTACGCCCGCTAAGACCGCTTGGACCGCCGCCAGAGCTCAGCGGAGCTCCGGCGGAGACACCTCGCCTCGCCCCAACGAGCCTCCGGCACTCCAATTACACACTTTCCAGGAATACAAAAAAAAAAAAGACGCTTATGCTGCGATTAATGGAAATTGTCTAACGCTGGTGTTCGCTCTAATGGCGATACTCATTCCGCAGGTGGATGATCCCAGAGTCAAAAAATAAGCCCAGTATTAAGAACTTCCTATTATATTTAAAAAATACAAAAAAAAGTGAGATATTTTTTTCGTCCCTGCTCTTTCAGCTCACAAACGTTGATAATAAAATAAAACACAGTTTTATTAGTTTCCGCTTAACGCTGTTTGGTCAGAATGGAAACGCTTTGCTGAGCTTTGTGCACCATCATCTATGTCAACATAACCAAACTACAGTTGTTGTTGGAGGTTACATGTACACCGGTGAGCCTGTCAGGTTTCATGCTCCTCGCTCGAGAGAAATCACAGCAACAAGGCGCAACATGTTCATACAAATAAATGAAATAAGTCTCTGCAGCCCGGCACAAAAAAAAATCAATAGCACAGAATAGAGCTGTGTGATATGGATCAAAACTCATATCCTGATATATTTAGCCTGAATATCGGTATACGATATATAACCTAAAATCTTTCCTTCACCTGATTCAAACTCAGCTGTTCATATAACAAAAAATATATTTGAACATAAAAAATACTTATATAACAACAGGAGTAACTTTTTTGAAACTATAGAGCTCCATGTAAGGTTTTAAATTAAAATATATCTTAAATAAAAATGGCGCCTTAAACAAAATAGGCTGAACTTCTTTAACTGAATGGCTTATTAAAATTAAATTACAAATGTCCTTCTCCTTTATAACAAATATACCATACAGGGCTATAATCGATGTCAACGGTATAGTCTCATTCCATATCTTGTTAAAAATAAAAAAAATATAGATGTATCGCCCAGCCCTAGCACGGGATAACTTTACTTGGTTGTCTCTCCCCTCAAACGTGCCGGTTGAGACATTTATGTGAGACCGAAGAGCCCGAATGAGAGATAAACCATCGAGCCGGTATGAGGTCCCGTCTCACCACTCTGGTGATCATCCTCGGGCATTAACACTCATTTCCTCGCCGAAGGGAGAGTGTGGACAGAGAGTCGGGATCTGTGCTTCTCCAAACATAAAAATGCAAACCTGCAGACCGGAATTACATCGCCTCTGAGCCCTTCAACCAAAATCATTGCAATCATTTACACAGACTGTTTGACACAGGACTGATACAGTCGTGATGCACAAAGACCAAATTTGGAAGATTGTAACATTGAAGCCCCCCACCTGTCTTTGTTGAGGATGCTCATGACGGGCACGGGGTTGAGCATCTCCCTGCCCATGGTCCAGCTCGGCCGGTAGACGCAATCCTCCGGCACTTTGATGGGCGGGAGACACTGGCTGGGCAGCGTCTTCAGAGGGGCAAACATGGAGCAGCCGACGAAGGCCTGGCACAGCTCCGGCTTGTAAACGAAAGAAAAGTCCTAGAAAAAGGAAAAAATTGGAGGGAAAAGTGCAAAAGTGTGAAGGATGTTCAGCAGAAAAGCAGACTGGAGAAGATGAATCGAGACCCTTCATCTTGCCATAAATATAACATCTATGGCAGCTTTGTAGTAACCTTTAAATGTATCACCGGAGAGGGATCAGATTAGATTAAAACTTGCAGTAAACATCATGTGATGCATTAGTATCCATGTTATCTTTGGAATATTTTAGCCTGCGGAGTAAAACTGTTGCTCCTCTAGTCGAGTTTAAAAAGTTACATTGACTTTTGTGTGCATAAAACGTACATTCCTGTGTGAAAGATGTAGGAGCTCACAAATATTTCCACTGTTAATGGTCCCGGATAAATCACAAAAAACTCTAACTAAAATATTTCCAGAGGGACTGATGTATGGAATTGTCCTCAGGCCTGTTGTTGCAGCAAAATGTATTGATTTCAATGCCTTGCTCAGGGGCACTTGAGCTGGGCAGACACTAATCAATTGGCGCTGTAACCCTCGACAGCATTTATCCACCGACACTCAACATCCCCTGGTCCCGGCAGTGAATCTAACCCAGCGGACAGATTTAGGGGCTACACACACACACACACACGCACACACACACACCTTGATCTCAGATGGCTTGGGGCTGCAGAAGCTCTCCTCCACCTCGATCTTGAAGTGGCCTCCCAGCGACGAGGTGCCGTCCAGCGTGCTCATCCCCGCGCTGGCCTCCATGCTGCCGTACTCTTTGCTGCACATGTTCATGGGAGAGTAGCCCATGATGTGCTGCTCCAGCGAGGGAGGAGTGGGGAACATCTGGTGCAGGTCTGCCGAGCCTGGTGGGAAGACATGAAGAAGGTGCTTTGAGAATACCGGCAGATTTGGATGAGAGGGGGGGGAAAACAACAACGAAAAAACAAGAATTACGCTCCATTTCAAACATTTTAATCACCCAACACGACGAGCCTTCTCCTCCGATAACTGCTCTGCGCATAATGTGGATGACTTAACAGTGTAAGATGTGTCATTTCAAGCAGCCAGTTAAGATGATGTGTGTTTTGCTGCTCTGCAACGGAATTATCTCAAAATATGACAAGCAGCTGTTGTCAAATTGCAGCTGCCACGCAAATAAAACACAGATGAAGACTCATTATGCTTGAAGCTGACAACCACGACTGATGAAATGTTTACACAGTTTGCAGGAGATACCTTAGTATGATCACATGCATTTCTTATTTTTCTTTCACTGAGGGGAGACAGAAACCCAAAAAACAGGCCTGCAAAATGCATACGGGGGGATTAAAAACACAATTTATGGGAGACAGTAGAGCTGTGCAGTGTCTGTTCATAAAACTGAGGCAGAAAGGGGATGATTCACCAGTTGCTTCATGATAAAAATGTCCTTCAAGTCTCTCGAGTTTCATTTTTAGTATCCCCGAGCGCCAACCAAAAGCTTGTTAACAATCACACTTTTAACACTTATTGGTATAAAAACGGAAAGCCTGAATAGGGATTACAGGACGGTCGGCGAGGCGGTGGCAGGCGCGTCTTCCTCCACTAGGTGGCAAAGTACCAGGATGAGCGTCAATAAAGCCTCAAATTTATGAAGCGGATCAACAGATGATGTAATTCCACTTGGTTAGCTGAGGGAATTCTCTGCTTAAAACTCTGGTGGCTTCTCTTAATTTTCACTGAGCTACACTCATGATGAAATCGAGGTTAAACATTTGAGGAAAATTCAGCCCGATAAGAAGCAGGGAGACGTCGGAGGATACGTACTAATGCAGGATACGGGGTCCAGGGTGGATGGCTTTGGTTCCTTGCTGCCAAATTTCTCGTCTGTTCCATTTATCGGTCGTCTGGAGCCGGGCTGAGGACAATGAATAAAAAAAAAAAAAAATGAACAAGTGTTTCAGCGCCTGACCATCGACGTGTCACTTAGCGACACATCTCGCTGTTAATTTCTGCCGCGCTCCTCACACCTGTAGGGTTCACACACATCCTCTCGTCGTAAATGTGGTGTTTAGCAAAGTGCTGTCAGCTGATGACAGCCTGAGTGGATGGCACGCACACACACGTGCACGCGCACACGCACACACACACACACACACACACACACACAACGCTCGTCACTACTAACCGCCAGATCGTCCTCGTCCGAGTTGAAGAGGTTGTCCAGGTCGTTGATGGACACGACCAGGTCCGTCTCGTGAATCAGGCTGGTGGAGGCCATGCGGTTGTGAGCTGCTGCCCGCTGAGCATCTACACACACACGTACACACACACACACACATCAGCGGTTACTGTCCGCAAGATAAACAAAATTCTTGCTCTGGGGGCTTTGCGCTGACTGACTAACTGCGATGGCCTCGATTCACTCTACTCAATCAACCCCCAGGAAGTCGATTTCCAATTCAATTAATGGAATTCTTGCGGCATGACCAATCTGCTACACCAGATTTAAACGAGAAATAATTGATAATGAACGCTCGTTATTTGGCAAATGAGCGTCTTTTCTATTTACGCGCCGGATTAAAGCTGAAATTAAAATATCACTGGCAAGTCTCCTTCCCCGCAAAGTTCAGCATTTGACCTCATTATAAGGAGGATGTGTGTGTGTGTGTGTGTGTGTGTGTGTGTGTGTGTGTGTGTGTGTGTGTGTGTGTGTGTGTGTGTGTGTGTGTGTGTGTGTGTGTGTGTGCGTGTGCGTGTGTGCGTGTGCGTGTCTGTGGGCCAAGTCGGACTAACAGCTGAGGGAGATACGAGGGCAAAGAAGAGGTCTTACCATCAGATGGGCCGGATCCTCCATCTTCACCCTGACAAGGGGAAACAATTGAAGAGGTTTAGAAGCCAGGAAGTTAAAAAAACAAAACAAAACAAGCAACCACCTGATCTACCAAGCCCTGAATATTTAATTTAATAACGTAGAGGATTTGCACGCTGGAAAAAGACATTTTGTAAGAATGTGCCACTCCGTTCCCATATTTGAAGAGGCTTTTCTCTGAGTGAAAAGTGGGGTGCGTGAAAAGCTTCTGAGCAAACAGAATTTAAAAAAACAAACACATTGCAACAGCGAATCAAAAAACTGAAGACAAAAGACAAAACAAACATTGGTGCCAGTGAGATTCCATTCTTAAAGCAGTGCAAAAAACTAAATCGATGATGACGACACTGATAACGGTGGGAAAAACTGGACAGAGACGGAGGAAGCATGAGGCTCTGCTGTGGCAAATGAGATTTCAAGTGTGGATCAGAGCAAAATCATGATCCAAAGAACGGCCTCTTAGGCTCCCACCCAGACGTCAATATCTGGGAGGGCTGGACTTTTGTGTGTGTGTGTGTGTGTGTGTACACTGTGTGCTGAGCAGCCCTAGCTGGGGAACAGGAATGCTATGTTCTAGCCATTGATTTCATTACGCTCCAGGGCTTTTCTCCGAGTAACACAGGCTTTAATCAGTCTCCCTTAAAGGACCGATCCGCGGCAGAGCCCCAGCGTCGGCGACAGAGGCTGCAATCCATAGGCGGTAATGACGCCTTAACCCCTTATCAATCGGCCTGACCTTGGCGCGGCGGAGAGAACACACGGTGTCTTCTAGCTCCCGCGGCTGGAAGCACCTCGTCTCCTTTTACCTTCATCTCATTTAATCCCGCGCTTACAAATCTGACACGGGCCGGCACGCTTGAACGCATCGCGGATGAAACGGCGTTGCTGACGGTCCTTCGCGTGGTGCTCGATGCTCGCTGATCACACGCAGCTGGCGTGGTGGCCTTCCAAACAATGAATAAACACGGTGGAAATTGTAATGTATTGTATCGTAATGTACTGTTATGTAATGCATTGTATCGTAATGTACTGTAATGTAGTGTAATGTATTGTATCGTAATGTACTGTAATGTATTGTATGCAATGTATTTGATAAGTAGCCACAGTACTGTTTTCATGTCACCTGCCCCTGTGACTACGGTTGAAGATTAAACAATTTGGCTAAACCGGCATAGTTACAGAAATATTTATAAATGTGCATTGTCTCTGTATATTTTGAATCAATAAACTAAACTAAACAATAGCCAGACTAACTAGAGTCTAAAATAAAGGAGGAAAGAAAAACAGGGTGGGGATTCACTTATTTGAAGGAAACCACAAGGCACCGCAACGGTTTCACTGCACACGCTGCTCTTTGGGGACTCTCCACTCCACTGGAAGCCGCCCGTGCCCTTAAATTCCAGCACAGACCAGAGGGGTGGGCGGGGGTAGGAGGGTTGGGGGTGGGGGGGACAAAAAGCGTGGGTTTTACCAGACAGAAAGGGGAAAAAAACCCAAAACAAACATTTGAGTGTCCTTTTTAAGCTCAACGGTTCAGCGAGCCAGGATTGTTACCGCGGTCGGACTGGAGGCTCTCTGAAGCCCGCCGCAAACCTGCCCGCCCCCCGCCCCACCTCCACCTCCCCCCTGAGCGCTGGGGGCGACACACTGCTAACAGGTGGACCCCGTGTGGAAGCAGTGCCAGCAACCCCAGAGGCAGCAGCGCAGTGAAGTGAAAGAGAGGTGGGTGGGTGGGGTTGGGAGGGGGGGGGGGATCAAACAGGAAAAACAAAACAACTTGAAGGAAATCGGACGGGCCAACTAATGGCTTGCTCCTCCGGGCTCGGCCAACAATGGGGGATTCTGGGATGGCTTCCTGCTCCGCTGCGACTCGGCCAGCGAAAGCGGATGTTTGTGGAAAGCGTTCACACTGTTATTTTTAGTGCTGCGTTTGCTAAAGATGCTGATGGCCTGTTTTCTGCATCTCCTGCACACACGCGCACACACACACACACACACACCATATATCAGCCCCTCTTGTCCCTGATTCACCTAAGGGCAAACAGAGGAGGGGAGTGACATGCTCGAGCTGCTGACGACTCGTTTTGCGTAAAGCTCCCATACATCTTCCTAAACTCAAAGACAATAAAAACAGAACAAACAGTCGAGGCAAAACACATATCCGTTAAAATATTCACAATCCCTGAAAATCTCGACAGCCCAAATGCAAAAAAAGATACTAGAGTTACTCGTGAAATTTACAGCAATGCTTTTTTCTCCATCTAAAATAAAACAAAACAAAGGTAGATCTTCAAATAGGAGACGTGACGACTTTGTGTGGGAGTGTGGACGGTCCATCAAAGTTCCATCAAGGTAGCGGTTGTTATGGAAACAGGTTGCACAGCTTGTTTTCAACGTATCTGTGCACCTGTTAGCTCACTGCACCCATGTAGGACGACGCCAAACTTTTTTTTCTTTCCAATTCCCTTCCCCCTCTCTCCCATGTGTTTACCTTGTGTTTCTTGCCGGGCTCTCGCTCCCCGCCCGCCTTGTCCTTCTTGTTTGAGAAGGTAAACTTCACGTCCCCCTCCTCGAAGGCGTAGGGGTCCACCTCGGGCTCGTGGTCTCCGTCTGTGATGGCGGCGGCGAGGTACTGGTTCCTCCTGGCTTGGTACATCTGGACGAGCTCTTCAGACACTTTGAGAGGGTGTTTGGACGTTGACATCACCCTGCCGGGACACAAACACGGGACATTTGAGGACCCTAGAGTATCACTTAATGACCCTCAATTGAGATTTACAATAAATATACTTAATGTGAATTACAGAGTCTGAAGGATGTTTTTTTTATTCCCTCGATCCTCGCTGCATGACGCTGCCTGACTTTGCATGTCGGCGCTGTTTTCTATGTGTTTGGGCGTTAAATGAAACGGCAGCGATCGCAAACATTTCTGACAGCTGTCTCCGAGCGGAGCTGGATGCATCATGTTTGTTGTCAGACAATTACATTTCAAGCAGATTTACGAGGACATGGCGAATCCGGCAAACTGACTGATCGCAGACGTACAGACAGCGAACATTTATCACTTGTCACCGTGACACGGCTCATCAAAATCCCACGTGTGTGAGTCTTCAGTGTGTGTGCGTGTGTGTGTGTGGCTGTGGCCTAGTTGTTCTCAAAGAAAAGAGAGAGAATAGTCACTGTTGGGTGGGTCAAACGTCTGTACTGTCCGTTCCCTCTTGCACCCCCTCACCCCCCCTCACCCGTCATGCCTTCACCGCTCTGATGCGAGGTGATGGTGTGCGGCGGCCCAGGCCAGAGATTAGCCGCCATTCAGCGCCACGGCCGGGAGGATTACAGCTTACTAGAACAGGCCGACCCTTTGGGATTGCGCAACCCGGGCTGACAGATCCCACTACGGCCACCTGATGGTCAATCTCTCTCTCCCCGCTCTCCATCCACGACCCACTTCCCTTCCAACGCCCTCGCAAGCTTCCTGGTGCGACCCACTATCGGGTTACAGCCAGCAGACGTGTTTCTATCTGTCCCGACTCCACCACAATGGCGGAGGTTTATCTTAATCTAACCCGACCATTACGCATCCCCTCTCTGAACGCCGGTGTGTGTGTAGGAGTCAATGGGGAGTGCTGGCCCTGCACATTTGTGATGTATGATGTTCAGAGGTTACATAGTGAGAGATTAACATGCTATGTGCTGCAAAGCGTTAGGCAGGGTCTCTGAGTGGGGGCGAGGTGATTTCTAGGAGTCTCCCGATCCGATATTGATATCGGATATCAGTCTGATATCAGCAAAAAAAAAAAAACAATATCGGACGATATCGGCCTGCATCCAAAATCTCCAATATAAGCACTCCGATACAAACAGTCCATTCTGGACTCCACTCCAGCACTTCTATGACTAATATTCTTATGTTTAAGGTCAACTAGTGGTTATTTTGCACTTTAAAAATATTTCTTTTTAGTTTTTACTAGATTTATTGAGGTCATTTTTCAGGATCTTTTAATATAGTCTTTATTTATTTTATTCAATTGTAGAATATTCTTAAAATGTATGTAATAACAAATGGGTCAGTTTTTCTCATAGCTACTGTTCCCGACTATTGTTCTCTGTTTGATCAACTCTTTTCAATCATAGATACTTTTAAAAGTATGTATGATTCATACTGATATCGTATCGGATCAATATTGGTATCGGCCAATACACAGGGCCGCAACATTGGTATCGTATCTGAAGTGAAAAAGTTGTATCGGGACGCCCCAAGTGATTTCCCAAATGCTGTGCTTCTGCACTTTTACAAGGTCAGGAAAGCAAAGGATGGTATCAGTGCGTGCATGCGTGCGCGATTGTTGGGCGTCACTCACTCTGTGACGGACACCAGGTTGTCCTGCGACGCGTACGCCTCGTCCCGCGACCGGTCTCCCGGCAGCAGCGGCGTGGGCAGCTCGGCCTCTTTCCTCCGCGGCAGGTTGAAGAGCCGCCACGGCGCGTGCGAGCCGTCCTCCTCCAGGTTGACCGCCGCGCCCACGTACACAGTTTGCTCGGAGGGCTCCGAGTAGCCCGAGGTGGTCGGGTGGGAGTGCGGGTGAGGGTGGTGCGAGTGGTGGAAGTGCTGATTGATGCCCTCGGACCCCCCGGGCTCCTCGCCGCCGCCCTTCACCCCGGCCAGGCAGGGCTCCGGGGGCGGCTGGTAGAAGTGTTGGCTGTTGGGGGTGGAGGGGTTCTTGATGCCCTCCCCGGACTCCTCGCCGCGCTCGCAGGGGTGGGGGCTAAGTGGCGGGGGTTGCGGGGAGCTGGCCTGGTCCGACGGCACAGTGCTGACCCCCCCACTGTGAAGCTGGGGGGCTTTTTGGATGGTGGATACATCCGTCGTGCGAATACTGGAGAACCTCCCCCCGTCCTGGCCCCTCATGGCCAGCCTCTGGCCCGCCGTCACCTCGCTCTCCATCGAGGCGTCGTCACTGGTCAGACTCCGATGGTGGAAGGGCGTCTGCGGTCTCTTCTGCTGCTTGTCGCCTTTCTCCGGCTTCTCCCCCCCTGCTTTGTGCTTGGTGGGGGGCTGCGAGGGCTGGCCCGCTGACTGAGCCTGACCCGCCATGCCGCCGGCGCGCTGCTTCGCCGATTTATACCTGCGGGGCAGAAAACAAACACAGAGGTGCGGTGAGACCGTGAGCCGCCGGCGCCACGAGCAAAGAAGGGCAAACTGATTGTCCCTCGCACCAGGAGGACTTACAAAGGTTTTCTTTTTTTTTGGTTGTTAAAATTTGTCTTCGGCTTGTGAAAAATCCCACAAAAACACTCGCATCTGCTTCTTCTAGAAAACATCAATTACCTCAATTACTCACCTGCAACATGGCAACCCCGCTAATTTATCTCAAACAAATTAGCATGAAACTCGCACTTCCACAACAATTAAGCTGTCTTTGAGCGCGAGTGCACGAAGCTAATCAACAAATATTATTGCAGAGTCATAATTGTCTGGCTTTAAATTATGGGTAAAGGGTAAAAAATGTGGGTATCGGTAAAAGGGGAGGAATTTGATATGCTTAAACTTTATTATTTAATTATTTTGTTCTTTTATTAGTGCTTTTATGTTTTGTAATTGTCTTGTTATGTATATTCTACTTTATCTGAAGTTATTATATGTTATATCTTTTATTTCATATTTCATGTTCAAAATAAATACAAATAAATTCAGATGGCTATTAAGGGCTTCAGACCCTTTTCTGAAACATCTCAAAAAAGGGGGGGGTATAAATCAAGTAAACGACTTTGTGCAGGCAACAAAGAATGACCGTGTCATCGCCCTTCCGCTGACCAAGCAGCTCCACGACCACCTGACGGCCCCACAGCAACCAGACCCATCCAGCTGCCTTCTACCGCGCTGACAACATGTCACCAAAAAGCCCCCTGGAGACGCCGGCCCAGCCTCTCACGGGGGTCGGTGTTTCTTTAGCCTCTCCGGTTGCCGGGTCACCGCACAGTCGGCTCACTGTTGTGCCTTGTTTGCGAGGGTGTTGACGAGGAAGCCATGCCAGGACTGTTGCATGTCCCGACAATTAGATGTGGAGATAAGTAGAAACACGGAAGGCTTCCATCCACAAAAACAAAGCTAATGGCCATTAAAGCTGGCAACGCGCGCAGCTTCCCATTTCTGTGTCGCCAAAGTGCTGGGCGGCGTCCAAGCAAATTAACATGCGCCAGCTGAGTGGTCCAAACCACTCTGCTCCCGCGCACCGCCCGAGCCAGCTCTCCTCTCCCTAGGTGGGGGAGAGAGGATTCCCCAAACGGGGGTATGCCCCAACTTGAGCGTATTCACCCGATCAAGAGACAAATACAACATCTGCTTCCGCGGCGCTTTCTAATTAACCGACCTGAAAGTTCACTCGAATCTGTCAGGCTGCTCGGCTGATGGAGCCCAGTCGAGCGTTCCGCAATCCAG
>CAESWR010000118.1:553215-564381 GCA_903171835.1 Mullus surmuletus | reverse complement strand
AGGAACAAACAAAGTGTTTGAAACATGTTTGGCCACACCAAGGCCAATACGAGCACGGTGTGTTCAAACATGAGTCTGCCCAGTGTCTGTGATGTACTCTCAGTACATGCTTGACATCCTCAGGCATTTGAAAAACAATCAAACTGACGTGTAGTTGTGGTGACAACATGTCAGAGCGGATCGATCACAGAGCTGCAGAAGGATTTTATTAGCCCACAGAAAGTGCACGCTGATCTGCAGAGAGAGCCTCATCCCACAGACACTCGGGTCTGAATATATCTGAAAAGAACTGTGTTGAAACAAGCTCTCTTTCATTTGAAAGCATAAACACCAAAGAACTGTGATGGCATGGGTGGGTGGGTGGGGGGGGGCGGGGTGTGTGTGTTTTGGGGGCGCACACATCACTGTTGCAGCAAATACACAGAATTTGCAGACACACCTCAGAGAGACATGTGACACAAGAAGCACCTGAGGGGGAGAGACAGCAGAGAGGGGAGAGCAGCCTGTGGGGAGTGGCTGTACATCTGCTGGGGGGGGGGGCTGACACAGCTATTTAACTGAGTTATGGGTGAGGACACATGCACAGCCTGAGTGTTTTAAGAAGACACACGCGTTTGTTGGTGGCGGAGGCTCCTGCAGACATGGGCAAGCTCTCCTGTGGACGGGTTTCCTGCCTCGTCCCATTCGTCCTCCTCGTCCTCCTCGTCCTGCTGCTGGACCTGGTGAGTCCTCACACACCTGCACCGCTGCACAGCCGGCCTCACCACACTGGAGGTCACATCATGGTGGCCACGGCTTCCCACAGTGGGGTTGTTTTCTCTTGGACAGGCCAAACCCACACACCTGCTCACAGCTAACGGTTTTTCAACTTAATCTGCCAAATCAAAATGTGTCAGACACTTCCTCTCACCTTCTTTCTGCGGTGCTGGCTGAGACCTCCTGACCTCAGCGGAGAGAGTCGACCTCCGTGCTCCTCTCTGAACTCATTCCAAAATGCTGCATTCCCACTGACGGTCCGACAAGCTTCTGGAACAAGACCGATATAACAAAATCCTTCTCTCATGGGACATCATGACTGAATAGAAATATCGCTGTAGCTTGATTTAACGGTTAACTACTTGAAAAAGGCAACTATAGGTGAGCTTCAGCGCTCACGAAAAATGTAAAGAACACCATCTTTAATTTTTTTCTTAATTACACCCCTGACACCAAGATGTTATATCTACCAATATCTAAGAGGCTGTGATTGAGACTCCTCTATGTTTGTAATGAACTGGTGCTGGAGCAATGCTGCTTTGAAAGCAATATCAAATTGAATTGAATTGAATGTTGCTTTCGAAGCAGTAGCATCTGTCAGGTCACAGAGTCACTGTAAGGAGATTGGCCACGATGTTGCGAGGCATCGTGGCCTGATGTTCACCATTATTATCAGAAGTGGGGGCATTGCACAGAGACTTGGAAAAAAAACTTGAAACTCTTTTCAAACCATTTTTCTTCCCCACAGACAAACAATAAAATCAGACTGGAGCCTGCATTACTTCTTTTTGGTCATGTCCAGACATTAAACTTACAAAGTACAGAATGTCCTTTCTTGCATTCAGAAGTTGACTCTGCACTCCAATACACGTTTCCTCTGCGCAATATTTGACTTTCCAACGGCCTTTGTCATACTTTTGGATTTTCTTCTGTTTTGCAACAATGACAACAACAATACCAATAATAATAATAATAATGATGATAATTGTTAGCATCATTCAGTGTCGTACTTATAATTATTATTGTAATTGCTGTACTGTTGCTGTATTGTTGCTGTACTGTGTTTACTTGCCACTTTTAGCACTATTTGCTTTGCTTCTGTTAATAGTTTTTCGAATTTTTCAAAAAACCACATCGAACAGGAGGAATGCATATGTCTGGTTTGTGTTTGGTTTATATCTGGTGTGTGTCTGATGCGTGCCTCCTCTTTTTTGTTAAAGGTGATATTGTAATTCTTAAAATGAATCTCTGAAGGCATTATGGGAAGTTACGTCCACTAATTACTTATTTCTCAAAACAGACCATCAGACCTCAAAGAGAGTTCAATCTGAGTTAACGAGAAGATGGTTGATGTGTGATAATATCCTGCGCTGAACTATGGGGCCTCCAGAGTTGACGTACTCTCAGAGCTGAGAGACTTTGTTCATTTTTGGCTCCGTTGAAGCCGACCTGAGAATGTGTTGTGCTGTTGTGTATCATTATAGACGGTCCATGTGGAGGCGCGTGCGAAACATGCAAAAAAACTGAGGAGAGCAAAAAGAGAATGGATCCTTCCTCCTGCCAAACTGCTGGAGAATGAAAACTACATCGATAGAGAGTTCATCGCTAAGGTAATGTGGTTTTACTTTTGTATTTTGCATCTTCAAAACCCGATGATATGAATACACAACTGCAAGGAGTTGACGCGAGAAAACCATTTTGGTACAGTGGCTGATAGGCACTGAAGTGCTCACCCGATCATTGATTTTTGTTTTAATTTTTAAATCTTTTCTAAGACGAGCAGGAAGCCAGTTACTGATGCCGCTCATCTGTGTTAACTGCTGAAAAAAAGGCATAACAGAGTGGCGCGCATAGTATTATTGAAGGGCAGGGGTGAAAGGAAAAGAAAGGGCACCTACAGCACGTTCTTGCCACTGAAGAAAGCATTGACGTTCAAAATGTTTTCAAGGGCACTGAAGACATGTTTCTTTGTTCTACAAATTGCACAATATATAGCCTTAAAATACACTAACTAGACTACTCAAGTTATTTTGGAGTTAGGATCAGAATCCATGAGAACTCTGGAGACTCAACGGTGGACTGTGCATAAGATACTGTACAGAGACATGGATGTATGAAGGAAATAAATCCCTGGGGGGGTCTAGGGGTCTAGTAGATGCAATTTCCTTATTCTAGTTCATTTTAACACCATATTAGCACCAGATAATCAAAGCCGGTTCTGTGAGATACAGTTCTGGCTCGATAACAATCAAAAAAGGGCCCAACATAAAGGTAATTGCAAGATTACTGCTTCATAGTATTTCTTGATTCTAATAATCTTCTGCAGTTTAGCTTGTTTTTTCCACCCAAGAGGGCAGTTTAGTATGTTTTAATCAGCCCCACAAAAGCTACAAATACATGATAGAAGCAAAGTCCTCAGAAGACAACGACTGTGACAACCTCTGTGAAGGTTTTAATTCAAAGCTCGGTATGGTTATCAAAGAATCAAGTGCCAACACTTTGTTACTGTTGTAGATTTCTGATTTTATGATCCATGACTTACACTCTGAAAGCGTAAAGCATGGTGACATACTGTACGGTGACCGTGGAAAGAAACCCATCAGGAGTACTGATTAAAAATGGATAAACAATCACCCTAGTTCACCAATGTTTTGTCTTTCTCTTGAAATGACTGTAGATTCGCTCTGATAAGGACTTGCAAACAACGGTCGAGTATTTTCTGTCTGGACCAGGAGCAGACCAGGAGCCTTTTAACCTGTTTGTGGTGAATCCCAAAAATGGTTACGTACGTGTCACCGCTAAATTGGACCGGGAGAAATACCCATTCTACAACGTAAGTTCCACAGTTCCACTGACCAGAAACAAGCAAAAGCAATAGTACCATGTCTAATCGTGGAACCTTTCCCCATCACTTGGACTCAGCTAACAGGAATAGCTAAATACAAAAATGGGACGACGGCAGAAGACAACATCCCACTGACAGTGACGGTTGTGGACGTCAACGACAACAAGCCTTATTTCGAGCTGCACACAGGAGAGATCGACGAGGCCAGCATAAAAGGTATGCCTGGACACTATGACCTGAAAAGCTCAGAGGTCAAAGAGTCGTGGCTGAGTCCTGTGATGTGTGTGCTGTGTCCCGCTGCACCCCAGGAACATTTATTATGCAGATCACTGGGAAAGATGACGACCAAGCAGGGACGCTTAATTCTGAGATCGCCTACTCTATTGTTAGTCAAGAGCCAGCGGGCTCAGCCGACATGTTCTACATAGAAAAAAAGACCGGCAAACTGTTCGTCAAAGACTCCACGCTGGACCGAGAGGTGAGACACACCCAGAGTGACGCCATCCACGCAGTTGCCAGCACCTCCATACTCTGCACTGATTGTCACGGCCATTTCATGTATGTGTGTGTGTGTGTGTGTGTGTGTGTGTGTGTGCGTGTGTGCGTGCGTGTGTGCGTGGTGTATTTTGTGACAGACCCATGACTTTTACAGACTGGTTATACAAGGGACCGATATGGGGGGGAAACCAGGTGGTCTAGTCGGAACCGGAACTGTGGAGATCAAGGTCCTCGACATCAATGACAATCCCCCAGAATTGGAAAAGTCTGAGGTGACACACACACACACACACACACACACTTTGATGACAACAGAGAAGATACATCAGATACAAAATATACAGTTTACTCCTTCTAACATTTTTATTGCTTGACCATTGTCATTTTTTAAACTCGCTCACTCATTAGAGGGCAAACATGAGCAAAGTCAGTGTTCCAACAGACATCAGCAGTCTGCTTGTCTTCACAGTACTCTGGTTCAGTGGATGAGAACGTTGCTGACGTGGTGGTGATGAGAATCAAAGCTAAGGACAAAGACCTTATTCACACACCAAACTGGCTCGCTGTCTTCTCCATCACCGAAGGAAATGACAATGGTCTCTTCTCCATCGAAACAGACCCACAAAAAAATGAAGGGATTCTCAAATTAATCAAGGTATTCCCGTCTGTTTGATTGGACTGTTTCTGGTTGTAGAGTCTTTGGAACAAATGATTCTTCAGTCCTGACATGACCTTGTTTTCTATGCTGTCTTCCCTTTTCATTTTTGACGCAACAGCCTGTTGACTTCGAGGAAGTCCAGAATCTGGAGCTTGGGCTGATAATTAAGAATGTAGCTCCTCTTGTTACGGGTAGCGCTGCACAGATGGATGTGGACGTGACAGTTGGTGAGGGTGGCGGAGTCGGGGCTGGTGCTGGGGCCGGGGCCGGGGCCGGGGCTGGAGCAGGGGCAGGGGCAGGGGCAGGGGCAGGGGCAGGGGCAGGAGCAGGGGCAGGGGCAGGGGCAGGGGCTGGTGTTGCAGGTGCAACAGGTGCATCAATGGGCCTGGATATGGATATAGAGTTGGATGCGGGGGTGGATGTTGGCTTGGATGCCGGACTGAAGCCTGAGGTTGGACTGAAGCCAGGTGTCAAACCAGGAAAGACACCAAAGCCAAAAAAGCCTGAAAAAAGCTATCCCATCAAGATCGCTGTCAACAATGTGCCCGAGGGACCAGCTTTTAAACCTTCCACCAAGGTAGTTCCTGTGTCTGAGGACCCAGATAAAGCCCCCAAGGATGGCGTGCTCACGGTGTTTGCTGCTGTGAATCCTGACACAGGCAAACAAGCAGAAGATGTCAGGTTTGTCGTTCTTCATCATGACATCTTGAAGTTGCTACTTGTTGTCTCTTTTTTTCTTTATTGCCTCATTTCTTTCACACTTGTTGTGCTGCAGTTATGCCAAAGCGTACGATCCAGACAACTGGTTCACTGTTGATGAAGAAACTGCTGAAATTAGGCTCAACAAAGTCCCTGATAGAGAGTCTCCATTCTTGAAGAATGGAACCTACATTGCAAAGATTCTGGCTATTACCAAAGGTAGGGCACCAATTTTGTCATAATCCTAATTAGCCATGATAAAGGAAGTAATGGCACTTGCTGTTGAGCATGACCTAAAACTCCTTTCCATGACCACCATATCTCATGAAATTGGTGGAATGGAGGGAATGAAGGGAGCTATTCTGTTTGATTTCATGATTAGCATTGGGATACAGGTCAAAATGGTTCTGCAGTTAAAAAAATTCAGCCCTGCTGCTGTGTTTGATGCACAGGTACAAAACTTATAACACTAGTGGAGTGTCCTAAGATGCACATAAAAGCCTCTTTGACCTAAATACCACTCCCAACAGAAAGTTGGCTATTTTGAGTTGAACTGCCAGTTTTGGTAATTTTTGACGTAATGTAATGAACTCCTCCTAGGGGATTGATGTTAACACGCCCCGACTTGGCGCAGACATGTTAGTGGAGATGAAAATTCATTAGAATCATTTTTTTACCCATCAAAGGGTGTGGCTGAGTGCCACAAAAAGAGCCATACTGTGCAGTTTTAACTCTGACTCAGGGCAAGCTCAGTAACATAACCTCTCTGGAAGATGATTTATGGCCTCATAATTGTAGTTGCCTGGAGCAATTTGTAAAAATAAGCCAAAGGGAACCTGAAAAACCACTCCAACTCAAGGTGTGTCAGCTGTGGAATGAGAAGACATGCAGAGGCAAAAGAACTCACAGCTCGCTCAACACATAGTAAGAACAGTGTGTATAAGGAAAGTGAGGGTGGCTTGTTTCTATATTTGCAATCATGTTGCTTGGCACCGATTTTGTGGAAAGGAGAGAGTCTGACATTATGCATGTTGGTCATTGTCAGACATGCCATCGAAGACTGCCACTGGGACAATCGCCATACAAGTGGCCGACTTCAACGACCACTGTCCCACCCTGACCACCACCCACACCAGTCAATGCTCTGATAAAAGGCTCGTTTATGTGACTGCTTTCGATGAGGACGTGGCTCCAAATGGTGCTCCTTTCACGTTCACAATCATACCCGATGGGACACGTGGAGACTGGGATGTCAAAGTCATTAATGGTGAGAAAATGAACACAGAGATAGGGCGAAAATACCGTTTTCTATCCTCTCTGCATCAATTATCATATTTAGGATAAAGGAAATAGTATCTGCTGTGCATGACCACCATTTCTGAGTTTTAATAACATTTTAAAGAGGTCTAAAATAAACGTGAAGTATGGCAACTGCACTCACCTCAAGTTAGGGAAGACCTTTCGCCTCTCATCGAAGAAGCTTCTTCATGAGAGGCGAAACGTCTTCACTTACTTGAGGCGAGTCCAGTTGCCGTACTTCATGTTTATTTGAGATTTACCATGACGTGGATGACTGACTATAATATAATATAATATAATACAATATATCTATAAATATATTTTAAAGAGGTGTAACTTTGTGAGTTGTACTAGATGGGTGTTAACGTGACAGATCAGAGTCAGCTTTCAAGTCAATCATGCAGGTCAGGTCTTAAAGGCATGAGGACATCACCAGTCTTGAACCTCTGCTCTGTGCAAATTCAGATCAGTCTATATGTTATATGCATGTTGACACACTGACAACTATTCGGTAAAAGTACCAACATGTCCACAGCACAACAAAAAGCAACAATGCAAAAATACAAGAAACGTTATATATATATATACACACACACACACATATATATATATATACATATATATATATCTTCTGGTGGCTTCCTGTGTGCTGGATGGCTGTGGTAATAACTTGATCTTGTGTTCCTAACAATAATGAATGAGCACTTCATACATCTCTTTTCTTCATTGTCTCCAGAGACAACTGCTGCTCTTCATTCTCTCGAGTCCCTGTGGCCCGGCACCTATCAACTGCAGGTGGAGGTGTCGGACGCCATGGGTTTGTCCTGCCCGGGGAGCGAGACTTTCACTCTGAATGTTTGCACCTGTGAGGACATAGAGTTCTGCATTGCAATGGCTGCCGCACAACAAGGCACAGGATCTGAAATCTCGTCTCCCGCCATCGGCCTGCTGTTGATGGGGATGTGCCTACTGCTTTGTGAGTGGACATGAAAAACACACACAATCGCATATTTCTGAACAGCCTTTTGAAGCAACTGTTGTGTTAATTTGAAACGAAAGAAGAAAAATATATTTAAAGCTGATAGACAATTGTCCTCAAATGTGCTTGGGTGATTTGGAATCAATCTGAATACTTTCTTCTCTCTACAGTTATCCCTTTATTCATGCTCTTCTGCCAGTGTGGAGGAGGAGACACAATATTTCCTGACAGGTTCAGTGATATACCATTTGATGCGAAGGAGCACCTGATATCCTACCACACTGAGGGCAGAGGCGAGGACAGGGTGGGCTACATAAATACATATCATAATGTGTTGTCTTTTTTTCAATTACTGTATATGCAACCACATATGCGTGTTTGTGTGTGCTGCAACGCTCTGTACAATGAAAGACCCAATACAAAAATAGGGTTCATTGAATGGAACTGACTTCATAATATCATAGCTGAATAAAGGTGTTTGTAAGCGGCACCAGGCCTTTTCAAAGTCCATTAACTAAATTACATGCACCTCATGACTGGGACCTCACGTGAAGCCCACTCTCAAAATTGTGTTGATAATATGAAAAAGATTTGATTGATTCTGTCTTTCTCATTAGGAAGTGCCACTTCAAAGCATCCCTGTCATGTTGGGCACCCAAGACAAAGTTGAGACAGTACAAGCAGCAAACATCAATACCAAGACAGCAAAAATCCTTGAAACTCACCACACAACCACAATCTCCAAGGGATTTACACAAAATTTTGAGGGAGCCAACCAAGGTTTGATGGAGGTGGACAACTCGTATGGGTTTTCAAGGAGATCCTTCAACCATGGCGCCGACACCTTCAATAGTGTCCAACACTCAGCAGCCCTTTATGAGGATATTGCGCTTCCTGACGTGTTTCTCACTGATTACTACTCCCAGGTACCTTGTTTGATGTGTCATGTCATTTATGGAGCTTTTATTCCCTGGTGGACGGTATGGACAGCAGTGCTAATGATACTTCTTTGTCCTTCACAGAAAGCGATCTGCTCTGTGCCAGCCAAGGACAGCCTGTTGGTGTACGACAATGAGGGTCAGGGCTCCCCTGCTGGCTCAGTTGGCTGCTGCAGTCTCTTGGAATCAAATGACGACTTGCATTTCCTCAATGACCTTGAGTCGAAGTTCAAGACCCTCGCTGAGATTTGTATCCCTTCTATAAGTGTATCCAAATCAGTGGCTGTCAAAACCACATTTAATGTTGTTGAACCTGTTATCAAGCCCAAAGCTGAGCAAATTGTTGAGTCGAAACAAGATAATATACACACAGCAAAAGTCATGACTTCAACTAACATTTCTAAATCATCTGTCATTGGCCAAAGCCCTGCCTCTCAATCTGCTACCCTTCATCGCACCAATCTTACCAACGTTAGTCATTCCTCTAACATCATTCATTCTGCTTCTCTTCCTCGTCAAGGTCAGACTATTGTAACGCAGCAGCAGCCAATTTTCTACACCGCCAGCCCCATGATACAGCCAATGCACTATGTAGTCCAGCCACAATTGCAAAACACTGTTGTGCTGGCAGATGCACCCCATGGAGCCCATTTTTCAGGGCTGTATGTAATCAGTGCCCCCCAAAGTCCCCCTGGGCTCTTAGTTGGAGCTGAGGGTTCCACACATTCCATAAGCCCTGCCAGCCCCATCAGTCCTCTCAGCCACAGCCTTTTGCTTCCCAGTAGCCCAAGTGTTCCCCAGGGCTGGAAAATGGTAGGGCCAAACGCTGATGGCAAATATATGTTAGTGAAGGATGCGGGTGGTCTAGGTGAAGAAGTGAGGGTGGACCCAGGTTCATCTCAGGGCACTTTGCCAAGAGGTGTTGTCCTGGTCAAGGAGGCTGCTCCCCCTCAGAGGGTGTTAGGCAAAGCAGCCCAGGGCAGCATGCATTGCATACTGCCAAGGCACAATGTGGTTCAGCAGGTGGGTGGGGTTCCATTTAATCAATCTTTGGGTCAAACATGGGTTGGGCAGCCAGGGAAGACAGGGCTACAGTCTTTTGCTATTTTAGGGGTTGGTGCTGGGCAGCCAGTAATGGGAGTGGGACCTGTGATCAAAACTGAAAACAAACAACCTGGGTTTATTCCATTTGGGGCATGTCCCGCCAATGGGAAACAGTTCCTGGGAAATCCTACAGCAGAGCAAACAGCAGATGCAAATAGGATGCAAGAAATTCTTCAAGCACATGGTGCTCCTGTTGCAAACATCACTGCTGAAAATACAAA
Source organism: Mullus surmuletus (assembly GCA_903171835.1). NCBI lineage: Eukaryota > Metazoa > Chordata > Actinopteri > Syngnathiformes > Mullidae > Mullus > Mullus surmuletus. The sequence goes on along the minus strand of CAESWR010000118.1, from coordinate 554,384 downwards.
GACATTTTCAGAGAAAGATATTACAATGACATTTCCGTTCAAGGAAGACAGCAAGACAACTGAGAAAATTCTTGATCAAGTGGAAGCAAAGCAAACAGAAAATGTCTTCACGTCAGAACAGCAGACAACAATGGATGATGGGGATGCTGAAGGTGCTTCTGAAAACAACAACAGTATCCATGAGTGTGCAACACAAACACAACAAATGCCCTTGGTTTTAAAGGCTACAGAAGATGCAAAATCATTACCAGCTGAGCCCAATAAACAAGGTGATACAACAGATGAAACTGTGCCCACTCAGTTAAATGAAACCACTGAGGCATCTACAAACAAATCTACAGACGAACCAGGTCAGGTATTAGAACCCCATGATCAAAATGAAAACACAAAAGATGCTGTGTTTGAACAGGACAAATCAGTTGCTCCAGTAGACTTCTCTGAGGAAGAGGGACTGACAGCAAGTCAAATGTGCACCACAAAAGTGATCCCATCCGTAGCAAATTCTGATTTGATCCTTACTGAACAAGAGGAGGCGGAGACTTTGGTGTGTCTTCAAGGACAGGAAGACGCAACATCATTGGTGCCTGGGAAGAATATCATGACTAACCAAGAAAGAGGGGATCTTGGCCAAGAAGAAGGAGGGGATGTTGATCAAGAAGAAAGAGGGGATCTTGATCAAGAAAATGGAGGGGATATTGACCAAGAAGAAAAAGGGAATCTTGTCCAAGAAGAGGGGGGGGTTGTTGATCAAGAAGAAAGAGGGGACCATGTCCAAGAAGAAGGAGGGGATGTTGATCTAGAAGAAAGAGGGGATGTTGTTCTAGAAGAAAGAGGGGATCTTGATCAAGAAGAAAAAGAAGATCTTGACCAAGAAGAAAAAGATCTTGACCAAGAAGAAAGAGGGGATCTTGACCAAGAAGAAAGAGTGGATCTTGTCCAAGAAGAAGGAGGGGATGTTGATCAACAAGAAAGAGGGGGACTCATCCAAGAAGAAAAATGTGATCTTGACAAAGAAGAGGGGGAGGATCTTAAAGAAAAGGGGGATCTTGACCAAGAAGAAGGTGAGGATCTTGACCAGGAAGAAAAATTGGATCTTGACCAAGAAAAAGGAGAGAATCTTGACCAAGAAGAAAAAGGGGATATTGACCAAGAAGAAGGAGAAGATCTCG
>CAESWR010000118.1:532619-548345 GCA_903171835.1 Mullus surmuletus | reverse complement strand
CTCAGATACATGCTTTGTAGAGTTAACTTATATAGATATTCATTTAAACCGAGGAAGTAAACTCATTAAAAAGTTCAGAATCAAATACATTCCAAAGAGAAATTACATTATAACTAATTATATGAAGTGCGATTGAAATATGAACTTAAATTGCCACTATGATTCAAACAATAAGTGATGGAGAACATTAGAGTTAATTGTTGGTTTCAGAGCTAGATCAGGCCTAAGGTCTTAACCACAGACATTAGCATTTCAGCAAAGCATCCGCCGCTCCAGGTGCCACTCAGGAATAATCTGTCAGATTCTGAAGATGATTGGTTTGACCACGCCTCCAGGAATAGCTGATTGAGCAGCGTAGACACTTGCGCTCAGTGTGGCATCTCCCTCAATCCCGCAGGCGGCCCAAACTTGAGCAGACGTAGCTGCCAAGACCACTGTCTCCCCTCCTCTTCGCAGTCACCTTCCTCCATTTCGGTTGGCAGAACAACAACAAAAACAGTAGTTAACTTGTTTACGCGACTGACAGGTTTCCATGTGCTTCCCTCCATCCCACCATCCCTTTCTTCTAGCCTTCCTTAAACTGCTCTCAGCTTTATTGCTTCTGCTCCTCCTACTTCCATCCCAGCCAATTCAATAGACCTACAGCCTGGTTTTTGCAAATGATGTAGCTATCCAAGTTGGCTCTCTTTCTTCACGTACTGGCAGAGCAGGACACCATTGACGCTCTCCTGGCCAAAGAAGACCAAAGAGCAGCAAGAAAGTACCGGTACTTGAGATGTGTCTGTATGCTGCATCCAGATTGGTTCAAAGCCACTTTGTCAGAGAGCGTGTGAGACACCATGGGATTGCTGAGGCAGCCTGAGCCTTCACACCCTCTCAAAAGTGCGTATGAGCCCCTGCGCGTCAGGTCCAGGGCACGTACGAGCCTTCACACAGTTTGCACGCATGTTTTCTTGCAGAAAAGAAGAAAATCCAATTTCCACATTGGTCTGGTTCTATAAGATACATGTAGAAACCTCAGCTTGATTAAAATGGGTTTAAAGAACTTCAGATAAGTCAGGCTAACTAACTCAGGTAGCGTGAGATGTCTGTCTGTGTGTATATGTGTGTGTGTTTGTGTGTGTGTGTCTCCATGGATATGCATGCATAGCAGTGTGTGGTGCTGTGGTTGTACTGGGAGGAGTATACACCACCACTTACAACAACAATAATAATGATCCATCGATTATTGCTGCTGTGATTTTATTTGTGCTGTTGCAGGAGAGGCACGGAGGCTCAGATACCAAATGTCCCCTGATGGTGAAGGTCCTAGACGCAGTGAGGGGAGCCCCAGCTGGATCAGTGGCTCTCAGGGTGCATCGGAAAGGTGCTGATGGAGGATGGACGCAAATCGCTAATGGGTAGGCCTCAAACTACGGAGGGTCCTATGAGATCATAAAAGAATGATTGGGTTTCAATGGAGAGAAAGTAATTAGTTTCTGGTCCCAATGGTTCTATGCCCCGCATTACACATATTTTGTTTGTAGATTTAAATGATAATTTTTCATGTCTACACTTTGACCGTTTATTGTGCAGTTGCTTCAGTTGAAGGCTGTAGAGACAACACAATGAGAAAGACTACATGTCACGTATATGACGTCACCTCATCGCCCTTTTCCTCCGCTTCTTGCCATCAGCATAACTTAATTTATTATTAACTAACTTAACTAACTTATTATAAGCCCTGACTTGTAATGAGAGGTCGGCATGTCTGTTCAAGAGTTTCAAGTGTGGGTGGTGACGTCTATCATTCGCGTCGAGAGCAGCAAAGAGCTTTAGTTCACAAAGCGGACCAACACAAAACATTATCAAACTTCTTTGTGCTAAATTGTGGTCTTCTTTGCATGAAAAATTATTTTAAAAACCACAAACAACATATGTGATATCCATGGCACAATTCAAACAGGATCAGAAAATAATTGTTTTCTCCTCATTGACTCTCATCCATGTTTTTTGGGGACCCACGTACCAGGAAGAGGAAGTAAAAAATTGAAAGAAACAGCAATGTTTTGTTTGCGCCGATCGCTCACACGAATGCCTGAATACTGCTGAATATCAAAACCGCAATTCTGCTGAGAACATGGTTGTGCAAAAGTGGTCGGCTTCATCTGCTGTCATTCAGATCACCTTGGAATTTGTCTCCTGATGTAGAGTGACTGATGCCACTGGCGAGATCCATAATCTGATCCAGGAGCAGGACTTTCCAGCTGGGGTTTATCGAGTTGAGTTTGATACCAAAGCCTACTGGTTACGTGAGGGAAGCACACCTTTCCATGAAGTAGCGGATGTGAGTATCAGTTCTGTGTCACCCACAATATGTGTGGATTCATGATATCACCTGTCACAAAAAACGGTTTTGTCAATTTAACGCGGAGAGCAACAGTGAGTGGGGAGGACACAAAGCGGCTAAAGAGGTTTGAACAGTATAGGATAACAAGTCCCTCCCTCGTCCTCTCTCTCCCTCCAAACAACATGTTCAAATACCCAGCAGACACTCTGGACTGCGCTCCTCGTTCGACTACTCGCAAGTCACTGCTTCTTCACACCCCAGTGCTCTAAGGTCTCACCGACTCTCCGTGCACACTCATCTCAACATAATTTCCGCTCGTCCTCTTACCTACTCCCTGGTCTTCTGGGAAGCCCCAAAAGCCAATACAGTGGCTACTCCAAACTGTCTTTTGGTGGCCGGGGTATATCTCAAGTACCCCCCCCCCCAATCCCATCTTCACCTCGTGCCAATACCTACACACTCACCACAGCAGCAGCATCCATCCAGACTAGCCTCCTCAGTCGTCTCACTGGGATCCTCTGCTGGACTTGAGATTGCCAAATCTGCCAATTCAGGGACAAGGACACCAATTTGGGATTCGCCCAGAACTCCCCAGCCCCACCACTACCACCAGGCCCAGCGATTTAACCATCGAAGAATTTTGCCTTGTCTTTCCTCTATGTCGCCAAACCAACTGTTCAGTTGATGTTACATGCAGAACCAACGCCATGATTAATTGTTAGTCATAATGGACCCTAATATATGATGGTGCAAGGTTCTATCACCACCACCTACAGTTCACAAACTGAGCACCTGGTTCCAAGTTACATGCTGGGGCAGCTGAATATTGCAACACGTTTGCACACCCGTCATGGTGCAGGTGCTCAACTCCGCTTTAAGTGGATCACATCTTCACTACAAGGCGCCTGCCCCTCACCTCCGACCTGCTGTATTCTCTCACTCCTGTCCCCTGATAAATACAACAATTTCTTCAGGGACTTCGAATCTCATCTCTTCGCTCATATTCACAGTCTACTATAAACACAGCTCAGCTCAGAGCCTCCTGCCCTGTCCACCTATCTTCCGCTTCGACTCCCATCTCAGCCCATTCAAACCACTAACAGTTACTGCGGAACTAGGTATGCCTCATCATTCACTATTTTAAAAAACTGACTCAAAACACTCCATAATCACTGACATCAGCTCTCTGTCAGTCGCATAAGGTTGGGACGTGGTCCCTGCTTGTCAATAACGTCTTGTACAATGTGAAGCACTTTGAGGGCTCTTCAGGTACCCACATAGCCCACATAGCGTCCCTGTCCCCTGTTCAGCTAATATGAGTCAATGTGTGGCAGCAATATCAGAGAATTCTTTAAACATCAGGAGATAATGTAAAGGGTTTGCTTTGACTGAATAAACTGTGTTCATGATTATATTCTTGACATGAGTAAAAGGACACAGCCAAGCTGAGAGGCTGAACGGGTGTGTTTATATTTCTGGGCACCCTTAAGTCATCATGGCATTATGTGGTTGAGGTATCAACGAGGTATCAGCGAAGATGTTGATGGCAGCAGTTTTCCTCTCATGACTTTGACAGTGCACACACAGTTTTTCAAATCGTCCATCAGGCCTGATCATGGAATGTAAGGACAAGGTTGCCTTCGTGGAATCTATCAAAGCAGTAGAAGTGTCATCAATGTTTACATTAGCATGTTCAAGCATTTGTTTGCCGTTCGGCTGTTTGTCGTCAGAGTGGGGAAACACTTCTTGGAATAACTTGGCCAAAAGTCATCTGATAAGTCAGCTGTTATCAGAATGACTTGTACAGAATGATTGGTCTCAGCATAAGATGCATATATTCAAGTTGTTTCTCACATGATCTCCATTTGTCGACGCAAAATGCCATTTGTAACGTACTCCTGTATGAGTTCTTTGGGACTTTGTCTGGATCTGGGCTGCTCTGACATGGAAGAAATATCCAGTCTTGCCTGGATGTGATTTCCAAAGGGTTAGCCACAGTGTAATTAGTAGAAACTCAATGAATCATGAGCATGTTGCTTCTGCCAGCAAGAAAAAATGAAACCTCATTCAAGCTGAATGTAAAACAATGATCAGTCGGTTTTGTAATTTCCCCCATTCTCTTGATTGGCCATCTTTCAAAGTGACTTTGCCCTCCACAGTTTATATAAAACTGAGTCTGTCACTGACCCTCATGCTCTGACTCATTGTGTGTGCGTGTGTGTAGGTGGTGTTTGAGGCCCACGCCGGAGGTCATCGTCACTACACCTTGGCCTTACTGCTCAGTCCGTTTTCCTACACCACCACCGCTGTGGTCAGCGACACTCACCAGTGACCCTCGCCAACGGTTCACCTCCCCTCCTCTAAAGGACGATGGAAGCACTGGAAGCCTCCCACACCTCGTGTTACCTTCAGCCGACATTGCTTGGAAGAGAACTTGGTGATTCCCATTACAACCAGTAGATCTGTATGTTGCACTGGTCTGGCTGAGCTGTGGTTGTCAGCATCCTGATGCGGAGAACATCTTGTGTGGGAACTGATGTGATGTTTCAGGAAAAAGAGACTATTTGAAAGTGATGAAACACAACTAAAAATAAATATAGTCAAGGATTTCCCCTGTTGATGACCTGCACTGAATTCTGCTCAGCGGCTAATAAACTCATATTTGTCTCTGTTTCCACACAGGGTTTTTGTTTCCCAGATGAGTGACATCACTGATCATTCCACTAAAGGTCAGAAAAAAAAGGCAATAAGAAATAAATCATAAATCAAAACGAGCAAATGAGACACACAAGGTTCGTTTTCTAGAATATGGCAATGAAGGGTTTATTTTTTTCTGCTGTTGAAAAAAAAAAAAAAACTTACATAGAAACTGTTCAATACCAGACTCAAATCATTCAGTACTCTAGAAGTTTGACAATGGAGCTAAAAGTTGAGATGGTGAGTGGAGGGGAGCAGGGTGTGGCCCTCCAGCACATGCTTCTGAGCCAGAGGCACAAAGAGAAGTCAGCATGTGCAGAACGTGTGCTACATCAACATCTTCACAAGGTCGGCTCCATGTGGAAATTCAGCTTCTTCAAAACCTCAAAAAGTCTTTTAGAGACAACGTTCTTGGTTATCAGATGATTAGGACATACAATGTTCAAAAGGAAACAAAACTCCAGCTACCCACTGACCACATCCCTCCTATCACTCCCAGCTGACAGTGTTGATGGGAGTGATGGGAATTAGAATACTGGGGCAATTTACTCTATTTCAATCCCTATTTTCCATTTCCAGAGTAAACTCACAACACTGTAGAGAACATGTCCCAGCTAATAATTTGAAGCTTGTTGAAAAAACCATACAAATATCTCAAATCAAAACAATACAAATATGTGTAACACAGGACATAGTAACAGTGCCTCAAGATTTATTATTGCAGTTTGACAGAAAAACTCAAGACATTCACACTCTGTCCATGTGGATGTCCTTAGTTTAATTCGATTAAATTGCTTGCTCTATGGGGCTCAATACAAATGTTGGACTTGAACATTCAGCCCGATATGGGGCAAAATGCTTTATTTCTCCTAAAAGTTATCGTGAAAGAAACATAGATTGTGTTCTTCTGTTCCTGAATTCAAGTTCTAAATAGTTAATATGGGAGGGGACATTTTGAACGCGTGTCAAAGAATCCTGTTGCTGTCCTCTGCTGGATTAACTAGGTAACTCCTGCCCTTCTCAAACATCTCTTTGGACTGTGCAGTGCCACACCAGCAGGTGCGTCTGCGGCAAGGATTCCATATACTGATTAATCATCGCCGCACCCGAGTCAAAGCAAAAGCAGCCTCTTCAGAAGTGCTTAGTGAACATCGGAAAAATAAAAGACGAAATGCTTAAAATGTCCACATACATTTTTTTTGTACAAGAACATCAGGATTCTAAATCTTCTGCACAAGAAGAAATGTGAAGTGAAGTGGAGCTCAGAGCAACATGCTTGTCAGTGGTAAGCTGCCTGCAGTGCTGATCACAAGAGCAAAGCTTTGTTTAGCCATCATGCATACGAAAACTGGATGTTAATTTGGCATTATTTCACCCATGGGTATTTGTGGGCAAGGCCATGCAGACTGAAGATTACAAACAAAGGTTTAGGGAGGATCCAGACAGCCTCAGAAAGTTGTGCTTGAGATCGTTAATGACTGGAAGTGTGACACTGGCTTCTGCGCCATGCACCCTGGTTGCATGGGCTGATTCAGCCAGCAGAATGGACCAGAGCAAAAAGGGAAAGGGCGGGTTAATGAACTACACTTCATTGAAAGCCCCTTCATTAAGAACACAAGTGAAATAAATATGGAAATACAACTCAAGGCACAAATAAATACTGCTCAATGGAATACTCTGTAACACTGTCCTCTGATGGTGTCACACAATGTGAATGGTTGATGACGTATGGAGTTTGGAGAGGCAACTGCTCAGAGCCAAGAGGAGGTGCACCTTTGAGCACGGACACGGGACGGATCATTTCCCCAATGTGGCGAAAAGGCCACCTTCTCTGGAGACTGAGGCCAAGACAAGAGCAGAAGATATGGTTGCTGTGTTCCTCACAGCATCATCTCTGCATCCCACTGAAGCACCAAGCTGCCAACCAGGAAACACATCATCCACACAATGTGAACTTTGATATGGTCAATTAATAACATGATTTCGTTACTTTGAAAGAAAGACACTTTTGGGTTATCATCCCCGACTAATGTTGGAGAAAGCCACATGATGGCTTACGTGGAGCCTGGGAAAGGGGGAAAGTCTAATTCTGAAGCTTTTAGTTGCCATTAAGGACCACAAGAAGGGACTTTTTGTGTAAACATGAAGCACTGATAGCACTGCCAGCATGGCCTTCCTAAAGGGCTACCGGCCCAGCACAGAGGTGGATTCCCTGGACTCTGCACAAGCCGATACCACACATTAAAAATCAACATTTGTGTCCACACTGAAAACCTGCTGTCATTTACGAGATTAATTTCCTGCTACCAAACCACCATGCCTGTCGCAATAAATAAACAAAACAAAGAACAAACAAACTTAAAAACCCACAAATTAAACAGTATTGGATGTCTGACTATAAGCAGTAATCAGGGTAATAGACATAAGGCATTACTGCGGTAGTGAATGAAGAATGCTAAAAATGTGTGTGCGTGTGTGTGTGCATGTGTGGTGTCACATCTAATGAAGGACCTGTGTGCACATGGCCGACCGTGGTGTTGATGTCTAACACTCTCTGATCATCAAGGCAGGGCAAAGACTTGTGATGTCATGAAGCGTGCAGCCAGGCCACACCCAACACTCCCATGTCACACACACACACACACTGTGGCACCAATACCGCCTTTCCCAGAAATCCTTTCAGCACTTTGCATGGAGAAACCCCGGATGTGCTGACTGTGTTGTGACGGTTTAAAAATATGGAAAATAAATGGAGCAAATTGCTTTCACTGTTCATATCCAAATCCAATTTTCTACCTACCTCTTACCTACCAAGCTGTTAAAGTTGCAGCATTTTTCAACTCAATGACTAATGCTAATGTCACGCTGTCAAGTGTGTGGCACTCCACACAACGGCAGCATCCGAGTACAAGATTGAGCCAAAAACCCAGCCACCAGTGGAGCATGTAATACAGAACATCCCTACGTGGTTTTCGTTCGCCTGATTGCAGGGGAGCGATGCCATTGCAAGCAAGATGGAGGCCTTCAACCCCTGTGCAGGAACAAATTTGTGGGCATGTCCAATTGTCTAGCCGACAGATCTACAGATCTGGAAATGTCCCATTTCCTGCGCTCATCAATGAATATTCATGCTCAATGTAAGCTTGCTTTATTTTTGACCATTACAAAATCTGCTAAGGATCCCTTTTAACCACTCACACACATGCACACCATCTTTGTATCCGACCAGAGGAACTCTGTATGCTGCATCCAGTTTGGTTCAAACACATGTTGTCAGAGGCTGTGTGAGACACCATGGGAATGCTGAGGCAGCCTTAGCCTTCAAACTTGCTCTACAGCGCATACAAGGCCCTGATTGCCAGGTGCACGGCGCGTATGAGCCTTCACAGTTAGTGTGTTTACTTGCAGAAAAGAAGAAAACCCAATTCCCACATTAGTCTGGTTTTATAAGATGCGTGTAGAAACCTTAGTTTGATTAAAACGGGTTTAAGGAACCTCAGATAGGTCAGACCAAGCAACTCAGATACTATTAGATAGTCCGATGTGTGTGTGTGTGTGTGTGTGTGTGTGTGTGTGTGTGTGTGTGTGTGTGTGTGTGTGTGTGTGGAGACACGATCATTTAGATGATCAGTTAAGTGAGCTGCTAAATTTTGGTAACCCCAAATTAGAGGCACGTAGTCGACTGGATGTACCAGTGGCAAAATGGCGGACACACTCGCTGACGAGCTAAAAAAAACAACACAGCGGATGGAGAAACGTTTGATCCTCCACACACACTGTCGCTCCGCTGCCATCTGACAGACTGGTAGCAGCAGAGACAGAGGCGGTTTATCAACAAGCCATCAGCTGTCAGTGGACGGAATCCTCACTCACTTTTCCACTCGCTGGTTTTTAAATAACTGTTGAAATGTTTGTTTTGGATGTTTACTCTCCTAATGAGCCACTATAATTGAGCAATGCCGCCTGAAATGATTGTAAACCGGTTCCACCCACGGTGGACCTGATATGTGTTATGAATCAAACAAAGTTCTGCTCTGAATGGATTGTTGTGACATAAAAGGTCAACTGGTGTGGTCCGGGAATAACAAACTGGGAGAGGTCATATCATCAACCGGTGTTACGGACGCTTTATCATACTGCCAGAAGACTGACAATACACACTGCATGTAGACTCTGTGGTCCGGTCTATAATATATTTGAGAATCGTGCTTTAAGCGGAGTTTGTTTTAAATGCACGTGTGTATGCGCCTTAACACACAGTCTACATCGTAAGTAATTCAGCAGAGTCACTGGTAAATACATCATCACCACAGGAAAAATGCTTTGGGGCTAAAATCCGCAGTTTCAGTGCAACACCTTTGGACACAGACTTTGGACAAAGCACATGTCCAAACATTAGGGATGTAACGGTATCATCAATTTCGCGGTATGGCAGCGACATTAGCCCCTCAGTATGTCGGGGCACCCTGGGCCGTCGTGTGGCCATCACTCACTAACGGCAATGAAATGGCAGAGCCAGATGCTACAGGTGGCACTGGTGAGGGAGGACCCGGTTTGGTCTTTGAACTTGTGAATGCTCGGCCATGTTTGAATCAGACATGTGGAAGCATGTCTTCTCATGTCCAGAAATGACGAGAGAGGAAAGGTGACATAAACAAAGAAGTGTGTGCAGGCACATACTGTAATATTCCAAGTGCAACTGTTGTTTGAGAAACGCCGACGCCATGTTCTTTCAAAGTCATTTGTCTTTTGTTTTTATTCTTGTGATACCACGATAGATACCATAAGCAGATACCGTGAGATTTGGATACCGTTAGGTCCCTACCAAAAATACCATTCATGGTCAAAAGAACAAACAAACACACAAACAAACAAACAACTATGTAGAGGATCATTTGAACAGTGAGGATCTGGTCAAATATAATGTGCCTGCCTACATGCTCAAAGCTTGAAGGAGTGAAACTTTTCAAAGCCCAACGTTCAGACTGTGCCATTCAAGAACCACAGGAGCTGCAGCAGCGAGCAGCTCCAGGCTCTCTCATTCTGGCCCCTCTGACTTTCTGAAAAGCGTAGAAGAAAGAAATTAAGGAAAAGCAAAGGGCACACGCAGGCACACGCACGCACGCGCGGACGTGCTTCAGCACATGGTACAGTACAGTCAAGAGCTTTATCACGTGGTCAAGCTCCAATATATATGTGTGTGTGTGTATGTATACATACATATATACATATATGTATATATATGTATGTGTGTATATATATATATATATACACCATTATATATATATGTATAAAAACATCTGAAACAAAAAGCCACAGTCGCACGAGACCATGAAGCTTCACTCCTGGTGACTCCTGTGTGGTGTGATGGCAAGGCCTCCTCCCACAACACACACAAACACACACAGGACAGAGCAGCTTCACACAGCCTCACACAGGGCACCTCAAAGAAAAATATAATTGCACAACTAAGGGCAAAATTAAAAAATATACACATCTGAAGTGATGAAATAATTTATGTTTAAAAGGAGAAAAATACCAGTAAACAAAATAAATTAAGGCATGCAAAAGACAATGGCAAATCTTGAGATTTGGAAATGTACTTTTCTTTTTTTTCTCTCTTTTTTTAAGCCAAACATCCTATGTAGTCGAACATCTTCCGGTTTGGAAGAAACCACTCACTCTTATTGAATCCTCAGAAAGAAGGTAGCTGCCAAAATAAAAGTCAAACCCACTGGAATATCACTGTAATATGCCCGAGCATTTTAAAGGCCAATATTTACATGTTTGTGTTGTGTGTTCGAGCTTCAAGAGGCCAATATTTACATACATGTTCATGCGGATTCAGCAGTGCAGCGAAAACAAACAACACTTGAGTGACACAGACAGGAGTGCTTCTTAAAACATCCCGAATCAGAAAAAATAAATACTATGTATAAAAAAAAGGAACTCAGAGGGGGGCCTGGCTGGCTCACTCAGACCCCTGTGGCTGAACAAAATGATATGTATTAAACTGATAGAGAGTGAGAGCAGAGCCTGTGTGCCGACGGTGGCGCGTGACGAGGGCTGAAGCGTCGTGGAGCCGGGCCAGGCTGGGCCGGGGAGCTGTGGGTCTGCCACATTAAGGCATTGCAGTAAACATCAGAGCTGAGATGCTGCTGCTCCCTCCAACCCAGACTAACACTGATACGGTCAACTTTGAGTAGTTAAGCCAGCACGGACAAAAAGACATGCAGCAACTCATCCACCTCTCACACACGCGCACACACGCACACACACACACTGACACCTGCTTACACACATTTCACATCAACAGTTCACTTTATGAGACTTGCCACTGCCTAATCTTTTTTTTGTTTGAATTTTCTTTTTTCCCTCCGTGAGATTTCTTGGCAGCATTACATGGTGCGCTCCCCGCCCCCCCCCACTCCCACCATGCACCCCTCCTCTGCCTCCGGATGGCTGAAGGGGGTCGCTAGGGGGACAGGCCAGAGGGCAAACAGGGGTGCTGAGGAGGGTGGGAGAGTTGCCAGGAGCAGTTCAGTAGTCTGCAATGGGGGCCAGCTCAGGGTCCAGGTCCACCGTGACGTTCTTGTAGAGGCTGCTGAGGGAGATGTGGGGGCTGTAATGGAGGTTGTTGAGGCCGTCCAAGTGTTGCCGCTCTTTGGAATACCTCAGCAGCTTATACCTGCCAACACACCGCATACACTGTTACACTCTGTGTGTGTGTTCGTGTGTATGTTTGTGTAAATACATCCATCCAAACGCATACTGCATCTATGTATATCCTCCAAGCACACACATAATACATTTATGTACATTCATCCATGTACACACATACTGCATCTATATGTACACACATACTGAATCTATACTCTATCTACGCGTACAGCATAACTTACACACATTCTGCATCTATGCATATACTCCATGTACACACATACTGCATATATGTATATATTCCATATACTGTACACACACATACTGCATCTATGTGTATACTCCATACACTGTACACACACATACTACATCTATGGACAGTATATACTCCATATACACACACACACACACAGTGCATCTATGTATGCACCTTATTTACGCACACATACTACATCTATGTAAAGTATACACTCTATTTACACACATACTGCATCTATACACTTCATGATGTACACACATACTGCATGTATGTACAGTATATACCTCATGTACACACATGGTGCATCTATGAATTTACTACATATATACACGCATACTGCATCTACGTATTTACTACATATATACACACGCATACTGCATCTATGTATATACTCCTTGTACACACATACGACATCTATGTATATACTCCATGTGTGTAGTGGCTCTGCTGCAGTCAGTCAGTCAGTCAGTCAGTCAGTCAGTCAGACAGTCAGACAGTCAGACAGTCAGACAGTCAGACAGTCAGACAGTCAGACAGTTACACACACAGAGGTCAGTAGCTAGAATGGACGGGTTTGATCGGGTTTGACCCCCCAGCCTGGAGAGGTGCTGAAGCGTCCTTGAGCAAGACCCTTGCTGCTCCTGATGAGCTCCTTGCTGATGCCCCTCACCTGATGAGTCTGGAACACCACCAGTCCAGAGAAGGAAAAAGGTTTTCGGAAACCCCAACGAGCGCTACTGTGTGCTAATGACAGGACTACTAAATATTAATTTGATATTTGATATTTTATTTTTTGTTCAGTTTTGAACACATTGTCTGTTATTTGTTACTGATACTGATACTGAAAATTTTGAGAACTGACAGATTGAAACTGTCACAAATTTGGTTTCGTTATAGTTTCTTGTAAAAACTAAATAAAAGATATATTTGTATTTTTTTGTGTCTGTCCAATGCAGCCACACCGTTTGAAACAGAAAAAAGATTTTTCCACAAATATTCATGATAATATTTGAGATTGTTTAAAATTTCAAAGGTGTCCAAAAACGTTTTTCCACCAATGTATGTATGCGTGTGCTACTGAGGTCATGTAGTGTGTAAAGTGCTTTGAGGACCTGACAGGTCGTTTTACCTGCCGAGGAACTGAACCTCTCCTCTGTGATGGTGAGGAATTGACTTGTACTTCCCAATCTCTCCTTCTGGTCGTGTCACATTCAGACCAGCGTAGTGAACCCTGAGGAGCAAACAGACAGCTTTGCAGTCTAAACGTTTCCATTACAACTGCCAATACACACAGCTATCTTTGAGGACCCCGCCTTATGTTGTGTTTCTGGATTTTTTTTAAACCAAATTGGAGGTGTGAAAACACAGGAAACTTGGATATATGCTGATCTAACTGTAGTTATTTTCCTGAAAAAAATATGAAAAAATATGATAGTAAAACACACTGAATGCCTGTTAAGATGCTGCAAGTGTGTAACGTGTGTTGACTTTCTGTCGATAATCAATCTTAACGTGAGAGATTTCACACACCTTTTTTGACTAGGAGTTGTGACGGGGCAGTGAAATCGACCTGACACCACCTTAATTTCCTGTATTATTTCAAATCCACACCAACTTGATCCTGTCACTCTATGCACCAAATTCTGCAGATTCCTAATCACGCTCTTTGTTGTTGTGACTTCACGGAGTCATTTAGTGAAAGCTGGCCCAACATATGCTCATTCACGATTATTCAGACTAATGATTCTTTAACTGACATGGGAGGGGGGTCTTTACAGCTTTTTGCTGCAAGCTGACCCTCCTCCAATCTGCTGGGGTCTTTTTGTGCATTGGAGATAAAGACCATTGTTAGTCAATGTCTTCCTAAACACAAAAAAATGTGGGCATCAACCGATATTGAACACTTACCGGTTCCACAAGTCATCATCCTCTCCGCCCCAGCCCCAGAATGCATTGGGAAAACCATTGATCTTACGGAACTGCTCAACAGTGAGTCCGCTAACACCGCCAAAAAACTCAGTGTAAGGAAGACTGGAGACAAAAAAAGAACAAAGACAGGGATGAAGACAATGTATCAGCTACGTCTGACTAATATGCTTAATATTGTTAATGTTGTAAGCACTCAAAAATTTAGAGATTAAAAAAAGTCTATTGCTATTGTTGCTCATAGTATTTTGGTGTGCAAACACATGACAAAAGAGCACTGCACCCTACTGCTGTCACACAGGCAGCAACTCCACTACAATCAGATCTGGTGCAAAAATGTGTCTTAGTGATAACTGGAATCCATCCTGACCGGTGGAGAATCAAACAGGCATGACACACAAGGCGGGCGCCTCTTAACACAGCTGAAACATTACACACTTACATGTACATGTACTTATCAAGCTTGGCTGCGAAGTGACGTGGCATCTGACCACAGCCATAGTAGTTTCGATCATTCTCAGGGATGTGGTCCACATCGTGGAAGATCAAGCAGTCCCAGTCCAGGTCCTTCATTGCTTCCAGAAAGCCCACGTTAAAAAGCATGGCTCGATTGAAGGGTTGGCTGCCACTCTATGAATCAAGGGAACGAGCAGAGTGCTGGTGAGATAAACTGATGCTGGAATTTAATCAATGCTCTCAAAGCTCAGTGGTGCAAGGTCAATCAACAACAAGGTCTAAACATTTCCATGATTTCTCTCCTAAGAAATGTTCTGAAACACTACAGATATCAATTCTAATCAAGCTAAAAAAAATTGGATTGAGAATGATGGCCGTTCAAAGTGTTTTTTGCTCAACATAATCCAGAACAAATAATGAATTGCAGACTTGAGCTGCTTTGCAATTGTGGTTTGACAGTTACAAATTAATTGTGCAAGATAATCCAATTACTTTGCTAATCAGATGTCCTCTCCCATCTATGTAATACTGAAGTAGGACTGCAACAACAAGAAGATATAGTCAAGAAAATTCAATAGTAAAAATTGTTGCAGAGCAAATAATTGCCAATGTATTTCGTGCCTTGGAATGGAGGGAGTGTAGTATTACCAGTGATGGTGACAGAAACCACTGAGGACACACACAGATTGATCCTTCACTGGCGTGCATACCTGCTCAATGACGTAGAAGGCAAACTGTAGCCGCTGTCTTTGTAGCATGGGGATGAGGTGTTGGAAGAGGATGGGCAGATGTTCGTGGCGGTTTCTAAATGGAATCAGGATGGCAACCTTCCCCAACACCATAAACAATTAGAACATCAGCGGATTGTAATAATGTTTTATAATTGTTTCCTTAAATCTAGTATCTAATGAAGTGTGCTCACCTTCCAGCGAGGTCTACAATCCTTTGGTTTCCAGTGGCCTCCAAACTCAACGTCAAAAAACTTGGAGAACTTCAGTTCTATCTCTTCCATTAGGATCTCTGTCATGTTAACCTCCATAAGGCCCTCTGTGGAGACACAGGGCCCGGATTAGAACTGGCTAACAGTCACTTGGCTGATTCTTGAGGTTTAGATATGTCAGTTCATTACCACCAGCCTCAGTCTCACACCTTTCTGATAACAGGCAGAGGCAGAGCACCATGTGAGAGGCCACTGAGGGTCTCCATTCAAAGTTTAAGGCCACCTTATTAGGTCTGCATGTTGTAATAATTCATTGTATCAAGTCAGTATTCATTTGGATTGACTTGGTCATTATATATCTAAAGTCAAAAGTCTAATCAACATTTTAATATTTTGTAGACATGTTAAGAAGATCAAAACAGGGAAAACCTGATTGTCACAACCATTTGCCATCAATGC
>CAESWR010000118.1:510554-520859 GCA_903171835.1 Mullus surmuletus | reverse complement strand
CTCCACTGGTGCCGCGGGCCGCGTGGCGCTGCTCACGGGTGGGTGTGGCATCCAGGTGACATATGTGCCCGCTGCTGTCTGCAAATGAAAACAAGTCGGGGCAATCACAGCGGCTTCCTTCTCGTTTTCTGCTTGCACTGCAGTCACGGTTTCCGGTGTGGGTCCACCCTAACCCCACCCCCTCCTCCACGTCGCCATGGAAACCCATGCGCGCGGTGTGTGTTTCTGCAATGTTTTTTCCGAAGCGCGCTGACAGATGCGGTGCGTCCATACGAGACGTGTGCAGGGGTCACCGACCACACGATTCCATCTCTTTTTTCATCACACTTGCATTTGTATAAATGACAGTATCTTAAAAATGCATTGAAAATATGTGTATACATTATACATGACATTTAGATTAGTTTCACTTTGATTTAGTTTGGGTTAACTGACCGATTCCAGTTCAAAGGTCAAAGCAAATGTGTTATTTCAGAAGAGCGTATCAAACTGGTAGCCCTTTGTAAGACTAAGTCCGGACCCCAAAAGTAGCCCCCAGGGTCAAAAAGGTTGGTGACCTATTTTTGATGCAGAAACAACTGTATTACAGCCCAAAGGTTTAGCATTGATCAGCATATCAAGGACACCTTGATGGGAGGTGGGAGAGGAATGCCATTCCTCTCACCACACCCCTGTTTTGCAGGGTTTTGAGGGGGGGGGCAGGTCATAACAAAAGAGTGATTATAAAATCAGGCATGAATTGGAGGACAGGCTCGAGTCAGGATCATTTAGTGATGTGTTGTGCCAGGCCACCATGCCACTGAATCAACATAAACAAATGAATTCTCACTTGGATCCCAAAAGCAAAAATGAGTGATTACATAGAACATAGATGTCGGTAATTAATTTTAAGACGCTCAAACGTGGTCCATAGGCCGACACGCCAGAGAAGATGAAAAGTCATCTTTATCATCAGTGAAGATGAAAAGTCATATTCACCAGCGCGTCGTGTAACTTTAATCCCCAAGGAAGAGTTTACGAGCCCATATTTCAATTAACTTCGGAGTCACTTGGGTCCAAAAGAGGCCATTTCCTCATGATATTATGAGTGTTACGGGAGGTTCATAGCCATTTTGCATTGCTTTTTTCCAGTTGAGCCTTTTCCATGGCCACGCCCTTTGATGTGGCAAAATTATTTTAATAACTTTCATCTGCTGTGTGTGTCTATGGATCGAGTTTGAGGGCGCAAACATTAATCCCCTAGGAGGAGTTTGTTCATTTAAGTGCCATAGAAATCATATGACATGCTGACGTGCTCAGCCACAAACAAAAAAACTCAAAAAGTAAGTCAAAAAACATTTTTTCGCACACTGCTGTCCAGAATCAGTAATTTCGCCGTTACATTCTATAAGTGATGGTGAAATTGCTTTTCATAATTTTCCCTTTGTGATCAGCAATTTAGAGGTCAAATGAAACACCCGAAAAACAACCATCTAATCCTGGCAAAAGTACTTGCATGGAAGTGGAGTGTGTTAGGTGATAACGGTGTTCTTACAAAGGCTGGGCAGACGTGGTCCAGGTTTGAGTAGCCCAGAGACCGTGGAAACCAGGCAGTGATGCTGGTATGCCCCCCACTGCAGTGGCATCCCAGGCCCCACAAGCATAGGCCCAGACGGGTACCCAGGATAAAGGAAGCAGGCCCCAGCAAGAATGTAACAATACAGCACAAAACAGTATGCCACGACAAGAGAATTGCACCGCCATACAGCACCAGCAACCCGCCCTACAACCCCCGACTTGGAATTGCAAGCACCTAAAGGCAACCCAAGCCACAGCAGAGTACCAGTCCCACAGCCCAGAACTCAGCACAACACCCAAGACCTCCATGAACATCAAACACCACACGATAAAGCCAGCTGATTTTTTTTAATAATGGTGTTTAATACATTCCATGTTTTAAATAGTATTTTTGTTGTCTGCTAGTAGTTAATGAGCATTTTACAAAATCATTGTGTTTAATTTGTTTTTATATCAGTAAACCTCCACCTAATTACAAGCATGTATTTCATGATTCCTTGCACTGCATTTGAGCATGCAAGTAGTCTGTGACCATCTATCTATGAATTCTTCATAATAAACAAAGAAATTCTACTTAAAAAACCTTAACTTTCTCACACAGCTGACCACTTTCCAAACACATCAATGAATCATGTAATTAATCATCAAATAAAGATAGAATCATCATCAAAAACCTCCACTAAACACATAGACAAGCCTCTCTGATGGTGGTCTCGATGTGAAGAATAATCTCTTTTTGGGTTTGTGGTTCTGTTTTATCAGCTCCTTTAATACTGCAAGATTCGCTTTCACTCACGTAATAAACCAGAGGGAGAGAGGCTCAACAATTGTAATAATTCCCCCGTGAGCAAACAGTTGGTAACTGACAACAAAGCCAGGGACAACTGTCCACATGTAGAGCTGCCTAACACTTAATTATTTTCTTTTAGGAATGTCATCACTAATAGCACCTTTTCATGAGAGGAACATAAAACTAAAATAGTGTCTGTGTTTCTCCAGTAGAGGGTGCAGTCTGACCACTGAAGTGTAGACCCCAGCAAGAAATATTCAGGCTTTGTACTGTAGTGAGTTTGGCCTTTCCTCGCTACATTCCTTGGGATTAACACAGCCATGATAGCAGAGGACAGACTGTGAGACCTGGCCATTCTCCTCCTATTTGGAATTAACATATCCACCAAATCTTCCACCAAAGACAACTTGTTTTCCCCACCAAGGAATAAAGATGTCAGCATGAGCCTCGCCAGATCAGCTAGAAGATCGCTGGACTGGACACGGAGGTCAAGAATTGACCTTTAATGGAAACGCACTCTTTCCAGACCCAGAAGAATCAGACTTGGAACATGAAACCTTCTTCCTGAACCAAGGAAGCAACCCCAGACCTTGGTCGTAAAACCGAGACAAAGGAATGGACATCACATTCATCCACAAATGTATATCTCACTGAACAAAATACGTAACCGCGTTCGGTGTTAATCTGATTTTACCACACCGTTGAATTTCGTCCAACTCCGGTTGTTCTACGACATTCATAGGCTGAATTCTTAATTTTCTGATTTAATTAGCTGGTCACACAAAGAGTCACACTGACCCCCGATGACCGACAGTAATAACTGTGAAGACATGTTGTGGAAATTCGCAGCATAAATCTAAGGGTCAAAGTTTGCTGTGAGGATGTGAGTTTATTCAGCGAGCTGGCGGTCCTGCATGCCAGCAGGCAGGTGAACCCACCAACATAGACCCAGGGCTTAAAGCAAGAAAAGATTTGAGGCCTGAAAGGTTGTCCAGAAGGAAATGTGCACAATGTATTGAATACATTTTATAGTGCTCTTTGCCTGAAATCAGGTATGGTGCCTGAGAACTTTAAGCCCTGTAGACCGCGTCCACGTTGATGGGCTGACCAAGAATGCTTGTGGTGGCATCTTTCTTATACAGCTACATCAAAGAGATCAGGGCAGGACCAAATGTTTAGGCAGGAAGTGGACAGAGTAACCAATCAACGTGCAGGAATCAGCAGGACAGTGAGATGCAAATTCAGTCAACTTAGAGGAATGTGGAGACACAGAGTCTAGGTGTGAACCTTGAAAGGTTCCCTGCAGAGTTCAGAGGGGAGTGGGGGCTCTGTTCCTTCTTGGACCAGATAAGATGTGTGAGATAACAATGGAGAATGTTTCCCATGGGGGGTGTCGAGGTTTGGGGGGATGGGGGGGCACATGTCGTTAAATGGCTCTACAATGCAATGTGTATTTTAAAACATTTTCTTCTTCAGTCGCCTCACTTGTATTGTCCAGTTCAGCTCTACGCCTCCCGCAAGTCTTAGAAATTTCTACTGGACGCTTGAAGCAACTTCTTTGCTGTTCCCAGTTTTAATCCTGAGTGGTTTTTCGTGGCCGCCCTCGCTTCACTTCCCGGCCTATTTTTGGTATTTTGACTTTTAGTTACAAAGATCATTAAGACTTTGTAACTTCTAATTTTTATCTCACCTCAGTATTTTATATTCTTTCCTCCTGTTAATACACGTAAACAGGAGGAACATTTTTCCAGACCTTTTTAATATTTTATTTGACTTTTTGATAACCTTCAAAACTCAAGTCTGAGTTTGAAGAAGGTGAGAATAAGATCTACTGGCCAGGGAGATTATTTTCACTTTTGTTCAAATAAAGAACCAAGCAGCTGAATTTTGTACCCGACGTCTCTGCGAACATCACCGTATCCTGAAACACATCAGGATTTTGGAGCTACCGCGCGGACGTCCTGACATCTCTGACGTCACCATAACTTCGGAGAGCCAACCTCGCCGACGTTACTAGATTCACGACCCTTTGGAGTTCCAACGCAAACGTCATCCTGGGTACAAAGTAAGTCCTCCAACTCCAGACCACAGTGATATTGAGTTGATGCCGATAGGGAATTAATAATTCACACAATTTCTCAATACTAAGCGTTATTTCTAAGGAGGTTTTAGATCAATTCTTTTTTTCATTTGGATTTAATTTTTCTTTCCCCTATTTTCACCTTCCCTTCTGCCCTTTTCTACCCTTCCGCCAACAAATATCAAGCACACAAATGATGATTTATCTACTGCCATTACTTTTTTTTTAAAAATTGTAATCTTTTATTTTATTTGTTCATTATTATTATTTTCAATAAATTGTTCATATTCATACAGAGATTGTGTTGTGATGCTTCTTCTTGCAATAAATAGATCAATGTGTTAGGAATTCCCTACTTCAGACGAGATTGTTACAAAATGTTTTAAGGTCAATTGTTAAACAATTAATAATTGACTTCCGGATAATTCCGGTGGTGCCCCTAACGAGACAAAGGTAAATTTCAGGCAAATTTGCCCCAACATCGCTACAGGAATAATACATGTATTCTCCATATAGGAAAATCTGTTTTGTAAAGACTGTTTGGATAAGAATATCTGGAGCATAATGGATCCCTTAGATGCAAATAGAGATGTATTATCATGACAACGTTTGTGGGAAATATGACTTTAATTGCAATCTCAAAGATTTAAAATCTCTTACCAAAGCCATACCAAAAACATTAGTTACCCTAGCCAAAAATATTTCTTTGTATTCCCAGTTCCCATGTCATCTATTCATTTCCTTGACAAAAAGTGTTCAAAGAAATTCATGACATCTATTCTAACAAAGGTCTATAGATCTACACCCTGTTAACGCTATTAGAAATAAAGAATACATTTGATCAAATTTCAGTAAATTGAGAACAATTTTTTTCAAATACCCAGTTTCACTCAAAACAAAAGAAATACATTCTTAAATAATGCATGATTTTTACCCATCCAGTGAACTTTTAAGACTAAGATTTTGATTTGAAAGCAAGGAATGTGTTTTCAGTAAAAGTGACATTGAAACAACAGAGCACGGCTTCATCACATGCTCTCAAACCCAGCTGTTTTGGAAATTATTTACAGATTGATTTAAAAAAAACAAAAAAAAAAAACAAACTCAGCTATGCCTGACTTAGTCTAGTGGATAGTATTATCTTTGGTGTTAAATTAAAGTACATACAATTGGACTTGATGGTAAATGTCTTACTAATCTTACCCAAGTTCTTTATTTACAAAGCCAAATATCTAAAAACCACAGCCGTCTTCTCATGCTTTTTAAATGAATTTCACCTTTATATTAAGTACCTAAAATTTATCGAATCTAAACTTGACAAAGACCTCTATTTAGTTTTCTAAAATCATCGGAGTAATGAATATTAACAATTATTAAATCAACCATTTCAGCCCAATTTAATTACTACACCAAGCATAGATGTAGTTCTTTTTTTGTCTTTTTATTTGATGTTTGATATTTATTTTAATTAATGGTTTCATCTCTGCAATATATATGCAATATTCATTTGTTTAGAATAAGGTTAATAAAAACTAAATAATATTAAAATTAAGAAATGTACAGGATTTCTAGTCACAAATATTAACATGTCCACTATTTACGATCTCTCCTTCCGACCCCTTCCATGTAAACCAGGCCCGATACTGTAGCTTCGGGAAGGACTGAAAGACTTACAACCCTCCTGAACCAATTTTAGCTGCATCTCATCAACTAACTAGGATTTGTAGGCCTAACAGTGAAAAAATGCACCATTGGTTGCAACTAGGTAGCACGTTCACATACAGAGGCAATTTTGGTATCAATCCGTTTTTATAGCCAGACTGTTATCAACATATTAAAATTTGGTGAAGGTCTGAAAGTGTACAGCTGAGCTACGGTCAAAGTAGTGATTACAGTGAAACACCTGACTTTGCCACGCTGCCATGGCCACGCCCTTTGGCGGGGAGTCGAAATATTAATAATGTAGCAACTTCAAAATGTTTTGAGTATTTTTGACTTTTTTTTGGACTTTAGTTTGAGACCGGTCGGTTAAACACAGCCTCCGTATAAAAAGACCACATCTGTCGCCACTCGAGGGCTCAATGTCGTTGAAGACAGCTTCTTCCACCACCTCAAAATGCCATAAAAAGAGCATAAAATAATGCAGCTTCATGGATGGCTACCATATTTTTTCTTGTTAATTTAATTTAACAGGGGGGCCCCCTGTCCGGTATGGTGGGCCCTTCCTCTACGATCTGTCAGCACCAACCCCCCAGCTCCCACGATCGAAAGTCAGGACCCTACAACCATTTTTGCTCCCAGGCCCTTGGTACACTTGTTCCACCTCTGGTGCTATACTGATTGTGTATTGCTCACTGTGTTGCAGATCGTTGTGTAATTTTGGTGTGTTGTGCGTGTTCCAAGCCTCCAGAGGCTGCGTTATTCGCTGTCTATGTGCCTTCCTCCTGTCCTCCTGTATGTGCCCTCCCCATGTAACATTTTGCTTTCTGGACTGACTACACACCAACGGCAAATTATTTGAAAACAAACAAAACCTTTAAATACGTGCAGTCTTTCTGCAAGTGGCAAGTATGCATATATATTGTACACTGCAGCAGGATGGCCTAAGTAGCTGTGTTCAGTTTGTCAGTTTAAGTGCAATAAGTTAGCTGTGTAATGGTCTACGATTCATTGCATACATGAGTGGACGCTAGTTGATCGGTTTATTAGATATTTTTGGGACTAGGGGGGATTGGGCCAACGATGCAGAAATGACGTACCTGATACACCTTTGAATGCCCGTCAAAAACAAGTTGGATGAAGAAACAAACATTTTAAAGATACAAAAGAAATTGTTTATTACTTATCTAAATGCAAAACAGGAAAAGATGTGTTGCTATGTGGTTACGAGTAAAGACACCCGTTCTGCCAATGACTGTTCCTTTGTGACTAAACAGAAATATGCTGTACATAGAACCGTCGTCATCATCGTTCCCAATTGCAGTGTGTAACAAACCCAGGTGCATCTGATCCCGATGCCCAGGTGAAGAGGATTGCTGTGGTTTTTCCTCTGCCATGTCTCTGGAGAGGAGATGATATCATTGTGCTATGGAGTTTTAGTTGTTGTTTGAGGCCTGCTGCATGAGTACTGAACACAGACTCAACATTTGCAGGTACTCATCTGCACCATCCGATAGGCATTTATCCACCACCTGTATCAAAACAAGAATAGTCAACAGTTAGATGGACAGTCTGGGGTTTACACACTCTTATCCTGGACAAGAATGGCGACAGATTTACATAAGTGCCTCATCGTGCAGGCCGAGGTCTGGGACCCATCTAACAGCTTTAATAAACAGCATAAGTCAGTGTTTCCTCAGGGATGGGATATCCTTGCCCCCCCACAAAGTATTTATGGATGCATGCACATTATGCCTGGCTGATGAACACATTGGGATTAGCGCTGTGAAAAGTGCAATATCAATAAACGCTGCTCGATATATCACGATAATTTCCATGTGTTTCAAAGAATTGAGGGATTGTGTTACTGAGATTGTTATTGTTTTTGCTGCAAACATTAGTGAGTCTCAGTGTGTTGCGTGGCACATGTAGAAGAGACTGAATTTGGTTTGCTGAGATGTTCCAAAAATGATGAAAAGGCTGTACAGGACTGCAAAAAAAGTATAGAAATATTGATAATTTTTTGATTCAAATGTTTTCCATTTGAAAAAAAACAGAATAAAAAAAAATAATAATATAAAAACCAAAACTATAGAAACATCTGAAAAAAAAAAATAGAATAGAAATCATCCAAAGAATCTTAAAAATCTAAAAGGAAAAAAATCGATGATTTAATGGATGACTTCTTGTTTAGTGGTGGTGGGACCATCCAAGATGTCCACCGCCAGAGTGGGACATGTCAGGGGAAAACATGGCTGCTTTGTTCAGATCACCTACTGCCATTTTTTCTGTGACGGCCGACTTGTCCTTGTCACTTAGGTCCACCTCCATGACGGCCTCGTGGAGCTGACTCAGGATCTGTGTGGCTGCATAGCCTTCATCTACGATATTCTGAACACACACACACACACCCACACCCACACACACACACACACACACACACACACACACACACACACACACACACACACACACACACACACACACTTCAAGATCTGAACCTTTTAAAATGGGACATATGCAGTCGTGAGACGTTGGAGCACCTACTCTGACTGCCACTTGTAGCTTCTCGAACGTGCCTCTCAAGCAGATCTCCATCAGGTTCTGGATCATCTTGGGAGGAACAACCTGCATGAGGGAGCGCAGCAGCAGTGATGGGACTGTCAGTCACACCATCCTACATCATTATCATTAGAACCAACCAATCCTCCCTTACCCCAGCTATTTCGATGACTGCACGCTCTGTGATCTCCTTGTCAACGTTGAGGCGAGCGGCACTTTGGAGGAAGGTGATGGCTTTGCGCAGATCTCCCTCAGAAACTTTCACCAGTGCTGCTATACTCTGGATTCACAAAAAAGAGCGGCTTTTTTCCAAAAACACTATTGCAGGTTGCAGATGTGTGTGCAGGCCAGTGCGAGTTCGAGGGCTTTACAGACGAGGAGATGGAGGACCCAGATCCATTCTGTCACTACACTTACTTTTGAAAAAGACTTTGAAACAGATTTGGAGAGTAAGAATAAAGCTTATAAAGCAGCTTATCCAACCTAACCTGACCCTTCCTACAGCCACAGTCACATTTAGAATTACTTTGAAAATCTAAATAGTAACTTTTCAAATTTTGAGGCAAAAAAAACCTCTCCGACAACCTTTGAGTATTTCCTATTACATCTGACCATATATTGATTTAACGAATCAAGGTCAAAACAAAGTTGAGTGCAGCTGAGCTTGCCTGAGTGCACCAGTATTTCAGGACCATTCTCTTATGGTCAGATAGAAGGAAACACATTCACCTTATGCCCCTCCCACACGGGCTCTTTTACCTCTTTGGTGTACTTCAGGGACTCCTTCTCACAGATCTCCAACAGACGCTGCTCTTGGATCTGATTGGCCAGAGGTTTGAAGCGAAATTTCGAACATCTGGAAGTCAGTGGCTCAATGATTCTGCAAGGCACAGAGTGAGAGGTGAGCCAAGCCAGGTTTATGCTTCTGTGTCACATCGACGTGGAGCTGAGCCCTCCACGTAGCCTCCGCGCGGGGGTCTGTCTGATCACAGGTGTGAGTCGGGGTTGAATCACACGGTGCATGTCACCGCGAGTGGAAAACTAAGTAGTGGATATTTGGCGACTGTGGAAGCTCCTAAATTGCACCAGAAGCCACGATCTGAAACATGTAAACATCATCTGCAATTCTGCAATTTGCAATTTCTGCAATTTCATTGCCTTCTCTTTGTAGAACTTTTTACTGCTGCATAGACAACATTCTTAACTAAACTCATTGTCATTTATTCAATTCAATTTACCTTAAAGTGACAGTATAATTCAAATAATAATTCAAATAAAATCACAGTGTACTTTAAATCAACTTAAAGAGCATTGCCTTCTCTTTGTATACCTTTAGTATAAACGTGATCACCATTTCCACATTCTCCGCTGAGCGATTGCTCTCCTCTACCCGATTAAACGAGGTGTGCGGGGCTGGGGGCTTCGGGTGATGCAGCGTCCCTGCACATCTTGTGCCTTTGACTTTCGTGGTGCAATTTTAATGACTGAATCCTAAATTGTGTCAAGCCTCGTATTGCAACCACGGGAACTGCGCCAGCCACTTTTGCTGGAAAGAGTATGCATTGACGCAACACAGAAGTATAAATCAAGTTTTAACAAGCTGTTCAACTGTGCATGTTCAAGAGTGTGTGTGTGTGTGTGATGGGGGGGGGGGGGG
>CAESWR010000118.1:465995-506031 GCA_903171835.1 Mullus surmuletus | reverse complement strand
TCCATCTATCTATCTATCTATCTATCTATCTATCCATCTATCCATCTATCTATCCATCTATCTATTTATCTATCTATCTATCAGTTGTGTTGATGATTTAAAAAAAAAACCTATGTTGAGGATTCTGTAAGCTATTTTTAAAAATGTTTGATTTGTTCATTTTTGCTGAAAATACTGTGCGAAGAATAAATTCACACACTGGCGAGTTTTATTCTCATTCTGCAGGGCCAAACACAAAAACTTAGTGACGCTCAAAGAGTAATTCAGC
The DNA here is from genome assembly GCA_903171835.1 of Mullus surmuletus. NCBI lineage: Eukaryota > Metazoa > Chordata > Actinopteri > Syngnathiformes > Mullidae > Mullus > Mullus surmuletus. Next base: position 505,763 of record CAESWR010000118.1, on the reverse strand, counting down.
AAAGATAAGAACCCAAATGAAGCAGGTGAAGAAGATATTGAGACATCTGGTGTGTTGTTGCATAGTTTTGTAGAGTCTGGGCCATTTTCAGATTTCTCTAGACTATATGTGCGGCAGCTACAGTGAGTGCAGGAGCATTGTTACAATATCTGTTCAATTATACTACGGTTTTCAAATTGAGTGAGATTTTAAGTTGCCAGACAACTCCAGGCTGGGAGTTTGACTCAGAGAATTATTTTCTTTCCAAACACTTAAGACATACAGGTTATGTAGGCTCAGAGGCCAGAGACGTTGTTCCAATAATTACAATATCGGCTTTATTTACTAAATCAGTTTTTAAAAGTTATTTCAAAACACACCATTTACACGAGGAGGGGAAGGGAAAAAGCTAATCACCTGCTGAGGCTAACCAGATGGAAGGGGTCTAGTGAAGTGGGGAGAGAGCCACCAAAACAAATAAAAAATCACCAGGCACAGTACAGCACTCAAGGCAGACAAAGGCAGCACACCAGCCGGATCACCAGCACCACCACCGGCCCTCGGTGACTGAAAAGGAATAAAACAATTAGTGCGGTCAAAACAATTAAAGAAAAAGTAAACAAACAAACAAAAAGAAACCAAATAATGGGCAGCTTACCAATTAAACAACTATACAAATCAACCGCCCAAATGTAACAAAGCAGTGAATCTAGAGGGTGGAGTTAACCTCCAGCACTGACTTCATACACATTGTTCATGATGCATAATGTGTCGTGACATTGTTTCCATCTATGTACGATTGCAGAAAGATGAGCTTCACTGAAAGATTTACTCTAATTTTTTGTTTAAAAACTTCATTAAAAGAATGTCGCTATAGGGAATTATGTATAACTTTGGACAGAAGGTCACTTAGGTCTGATGATCATGACATCGTCTACTGCACAATAAAAGTTGATCATTACTGATTTTATAGTGCCGCACCCCGAGCAGCAGCTTGCAGAGAGCAAATGACAGTGTGGAATGTTGTGGATCCAACTGACAGCTGTATGATGAGGTGAGTGGCTGCTTGTGCATTCCACATTCAAGATCACTAGCACTGCTAATATGTTTAATATCTATCCATTTTTCTATTCTATGTGCACCTAATGCTCCATTTCTATCATCCTGTCTCAACTATTTCATGGCAGACTTGCTGCCAGATTTATTAGTCCCTGGCGAAGTTTAAACATAATGACTTAACTGATCGGTTATGTTGCACACCCAGTTTGTGTGGATGCTATTTTCATTTTCTAACAACAATTATGTCTGCTGAGGTTACCACAAAAAAGAGTAAACACAGAATCACATGGTCCTCATTTGTAATTTGATAAAGCATGAGAGCTCACTTTTAGTCCCAAAAGGGAGGGGGGGGGGGGGTGGTCAGGACTCAAATGAAACAAAGTTCACCGGCTGACACAATATTTATGACACACAGATAACCTCAGAGTTATTCACCATGAACAAAAATGAACTAAAATATCATTGTATCATTGTATCAGGTGCAAAATAATGAAAAGCAATTACACTGAATCCAATATTTCACAGGTCAGAATATTGGATTCTGACCTCCATGAGACTCCATCCTCTTCATCCCTCTCTGCCCTCGATTTTTAACTTCTTCCTTCCAATTTCTTTTTTATATCCTCAATTATTCTCTTCCTTTTCTTTTATTCCTTCTTCTCTCCAGCTTCCTCTTTCTTTTTACTTGTTTTTATTTGTCTTTCCCTTCTATTCTTTCCTTGTTTTCAACACTTTCTCACTGGTGATGATTATTCAAATCAAACAATCTCAGAACACATTTTAAAACTGACTGCTGTATGTGCTCTTCTTTGTTTGTCCCTCAGTGTTGCTGAGAGTCAGTCAACGCTAGAAGGCAAACTGGGCTCCCTGGAGTGCCACTTCACCTGGGACCTGGACCCCAGCATTTCCAGGCTCTTTCGTCTCAGGGACAAGCTGGAAGACATCGGTTCTGAGGAGGGATACAGCTGGTTGGGTCACATTTACAACCTACAGGGCTATGTGCACTATCAGCTGGGTCTCAACGAGGATGCCCTGCGGTTCTTCTGCAGGGCTGCAGAAGCTTTGCGCCAGATGAGAAACACTGTAACGGATGAGGGTCCCTGGCTGTTGGTGAACTATGGGAACCTGGCCTGGCTGCACCATCACCTGGGAGAGCAAGCAGAAACCCGCACTCACTTGTCAAAGGTCAACGCTCTCCTGAGCGAGTACCCATCTCCATGTCATGGAGAACTCCACCCGGAGATCTGTGCTGAAAAAGCTTGGACGCTAATGAAGTTCAGCTCAGAGAAGAAGCTGCTGGCCGTGAGATACTTTCAGAAAGCCATCAGGCTACAGCCAGACATGGTGGAGTGGCACACCAGCCACGTTTTAGCATTAAGAAGTGCTTACAAGCACTGCAGCGCCCAAATGGAAGCTGATATCTTTGAGAAAATTAAAATTGCCAAGGAACACGATCCAGACAACTTGTACTTGGCTGCTCTTTACCTTGAGATGTGTGCTCATAAAGGAAGAAAGATTGAAGACGAAGCATGGAAGTTGGCCAGAAGGGTTCTGAGGAAACCTTTAAGCAGCTATAGTGGGATCAAGCCATTGTTAAGGTTGTATCAAATCTATTTGTCCATGGGTGAAGCTATTGATTTGGCAGAAGAAGCTTTGGAAAGACATCCAGATGACCGTTATCTGAAGAAGAGTGTTGCGATCTGTTACGAAAGGAGGATCCTCTCGCAAAGAGACAATTCCCTGGAGCAGAGCATGATTGACAGAGCAATCAGCCTCTTCAAGGAGGTGATCGCTCTGTACCCTCAATCCTCACTTAAGAGTAGACTGTCTCTGGCAAACATATATGGAGAGTCGAAGCACAGCCGAGACAAGGCCGAACAATTATTCATGGAACTGCTAGAGGGTGACCAGGAACCCGCAGACAGACAGCTGCTGTACAACCACTACGCTAAATATTTACACCGCGTTCAAAAGCAGAGCAACAAGTCAATAGAGTATTACATGAGAGCAGCAGCAATACAGCATCACTCTCACTGCCGTGGAGACAGCATCAGGATTCTGGAGAGAATTAAAGACAGGAACAGAAACCGAATGTGCGGAGAGATAGAACTTTTCTTGGCTAACCTGCAGGACTAAAGACAAGAAGGAGCCTTGATTAACTACATAGCGAGAGAAACATGCTTGTACCACCAACCACTCGTGTAGCCCATGTCAGGAAGTCCGGCACTGTTAAACAGCCCATCTATTCAAAACACTAGATCTTTAAGCAAGGGAACGTTAACGTTCTGTCACTGTTCATTTCTTCAATCTCTTCATCAAAATGCAGTGTTGTGGGTCGCTTCAAATGTCCATCTTTGATAGTGAATTTTGTGATTGTACAACTGCGTGTGTAACTGTGTTGATTGGTAAAATATAACGTGGTGTATGTTTAATGGAAAAATCACTGTCAGCCTTATTTGTGTCTTTTATTTAGTTCTTACCCTTACCCTGATCCTCACTGTGTTGTTTCATTGAGAGCAGAAAGAGTTCATCTTGATACATCTAATCTGTCAGCATATTTGTTCTTTGTTTTGTGTTTGTTTTGTGACTCTTTATCTGAAATGATGACATGGCAGAATGCAAAACAGGACCATCTGGAATGTTTGTGGCATTTAAAAACAACCTGACTGTCTGTGTGGCAGCTTCCTCTATGAGAATTCTCCAACATATACGAAGAAATGTACTGCATAAACACCTTCCCTGGAGCTGGTAGCCCGTCCTGCAGCCTCAGCGCATCCCGACTACAGGTAAACAAGTGGGACGCTGTTGCTGTCGTTATCTCCCCTGGGGCTACCTGCCCGCCCTGGAGCCTTGGTACACTGACGCTGCAGGTAGGCATCGACAACTGGAATATTGTTAGCCAACTTGGAGCTACTGGCCCACTCTCAAGCCTCGGTGTAGTCCCCTCTGCTGCGAGATGATATGGCACAACTTCAGGTGGTAACTTTGGTGACATCGTCTTGGTAGCATCATCAGAGGTGAGATGGACCCCTTGTTCTCCTTTGTTGAGGGAGCTCTTGCAATTGTTTAGGAGTTTCGCAAAGACCAGATGTTGACTGTTCCAGACTGGTCAAAAATTTCTTTCGCTATCAGCAATGGTAAAGCAGTATCTTATTGATGGCGGAAGTAAACCGATGATTTGAAAAAACAGCTTTGTCAAGAGGTGGTTTTTGGTTTGGTGGTTGCTGGTGATTAAAAGAGCAAACCGACAGTACCTGCTGAGCTGTGTGATACATCTACCATCTTTGCATCCATTTCCTGCATCCTCATGATGTGCATGAATGTTTTAATCTGTTTGCCACTTGTCACATGTTCCATCATAAATCCAGTGGACGAACTTGAAGGTCCAGTAATTCTCCATTCCAGTGGCAACCTAAACTAGTGAGTGGCCCAGTTCCTTGTAAATTCCCAACTGAATCAACATTAATCCAATTTGTTGCAAGTTGATCTGGAAACCTTGACTTTGTGTGTCTGTGGTGCCGAAACGATATGATCCCCCCGCTGGATAAACAAAGAGTATACTTCGAAATGTTGTTCTTTTGCTAGAATTAATTTCCGGATCGCAAAGTGACTCAGATTACTGATAACTGATGATGTGACAGGTATCATACTTGAGACTAACGTACTTCAAATCTTTCAAAGAATTTTATGAACTTTTATTGAATGCCCAGATCCATCAGCATGCCAGCATGTTCTCTTACAAAATGATTATTTTTCAATCAGACTTAATCCATCATGGCTGCCCAGGTTTTTCACCTAGGAGTTGACCCAGGTATACGTTGCATAATCTCGTCTAACAAGCTCTTCAAGATATGAGGAAATGGCACTGCTTATAAGTAATACACAGTAAGCACGGACACGAGAGAGCTTGTTTCCCTGACAGATGTACTTACAGTTTTCTTAATGGATTTAAAACAAAGATGTTGGACTTTAAGGGAGCTCCGCCTCTTATTTGGTGAGTTTATTGTAAACACAAATATTATTCAAAATAGTTATCAAAATCAAACCAGTTTTAATTTCTCTGTATTTGGAGTAAAAACTAAGGGTGAGAGAAAGTCAGAGCCGAGAAAATATTCTACTTTGCGCTCTTTTCTTCTTTAAACGTTCTTTAAACCGTGGAAAGGTTTTTTTTTACACAGTAATACAATTTAAAAACTGTTGAACTACTTCTCCAACTGACAATACCTATTTTCTTCATAACCCAACTAGTGATTGGTTTTTCACATAAAGAAATACACATTTTTTTGTGGTGTTTCTTTTAATTTGTGCAAAAATCTCGTGCTGCAATGTGTGCAAATGAGTCTGCAAATGGCAATGTCACCAACATCCAGAGACATGCAAATGTCATCTCATTTGCCATCTCATCTCATTCCATTTTCTGGGTGCAGATTTTTTCTCACCTCATTTCTCACCTTTTTATTCAGTTAAAGGTCCCATATACATTTTTTCAACAATTTCATATAGGTGTCAGGGGTCCAACAACACCGTATAAGTGTATTACCCCAAATTCAGTGTTGGTCCTGAATTTCAGCCAGTCTAAAAGTTGCTCTCGTGAGCTCCACTGAGAATGGGCTTTCTGTGTCTGTACCTTTAAATCCTAATGAGCGGTGTCTGGCGACGCCCACTCCACACTCCTCTCAGGAAGAGGATGCGGCTCTTGCTGGCAATACCATGTGCTAATGTTTACGGTGGATTTATGGTGATGACTGTCGTAATAGTAATAGTAATCAAGCCCGAACACACTGCTGCAGCCTTTATTGGCTGACCTTTGTACTCCATGTACAACACCTCTCAATAAACTAACCAACTAACCAACAAACAAGGTACACCAGTATCTCCCATTAGCCTAAGCTGCAGTGGCTGCTATCAGCTATGATCAACTAACCAGCCTGCACAAACACATTTCGCCAAAAAGTGGAGCATGCAAGCAGGGGCAAAAATCCCATTATGTTTTTAGGGGGGACAATAAGCAGGAACATTTCAGAGAGTAATTCCTGCGGAGGGGGGGCATGAAAAATGTAATGTTCAGCCAGCAAAATCAACAATGGTATTAGGTGGGTGGTGGAAATTATACATCAAAACAACATTTCTTTGCACCCTGGTCTAATTTTCACCATAGTCCATCAAAATAGCTTTACAAGAAATTGAAGCTGAAAATAATTTCCAAAACTATAGAGGAAAAACCTTCAAGAATAGTCAAACAACATCAAACTACTCTTCAATAATACTCTTTTAGTAGTTTTTATTTTTTTGTAGTGTCAACAAACAAAATACAAGAAATTACACCCACTACTAAACTACAAATGAAGCTAATATGCATAATTATTTTTTTTCACCAAAGAAGCTTAACAATGTTTTTTTTTATTCAAAACAATCTTTAACATTAAAAGAAATGACTTGTCTGCCAAACTGAACATCTAGGCCTAAGTCATGGTGATAACTACCAGCCTACAAAATATAGTTTAAAAAAAAATCTGGCTTCCAACTCAAATCTCTCTCTCTCTCTAGAAACAAATCTAAAATGTCAGTAAAATATGAATTGGGCAAATCTATGAATTTAACAGAGTTCTTTAAAAATCCTGTCCTCTGTATTTCCTCTCTTTTCAATTTTCCTCAGTCCTAGGTGTCCTCTCTCTTTTCTACGGCGCATGACACTGAAATCCCGCGACTTCATGCAGTGTGAAAGGGGCTTTTCTGTGTCGCCCTGTGTCCCCTCTGTCGCCAACGCTAATCTACATACTTGTTTGAGCCTGTTAGCGATGGTAAGATAGGCTATTTGCAAACCGGCATGCTGATGAAAAAAGAGGCTGATTTCAGATAAAGCAGGAGAAATGTTACACCCTTGTGCTTGTTGAACAAGTGATAAATGACTAGCTGTTTTTTACACATCAGTTCCTCATCCGTGCGAGACACGATGCTTGCCTGTTTGAAATACAGTCTATGCTAAATCACTGAGCTGCCGTGGAGCTGCAGCGTAGAAACGGCGCGTTAACAGAACCACTTTGAGAAAAGAGGGGAGGGGGGGGGAATCTTTCAACAATTAAAAAAGAAAGATTTACGTTTATTATTTGCAGCTCTTGTGTTGTCCTTTTTCCTTTTATTGAACAGTAATTAAATATTATTTCATTTTTTGGTGCGTGTTTACATGATTTTCGGGGGGGGGGGGATGTGTGGGACCCGAGCCCCCCGGGATTTCTGCCCCTGCATGCAAGTGGGGGAGGGGACAGAAGTTTTTCACTTGTGGTGCCTCATACACAGGCTATGGGGACACATAGGACTGTTAGAAAACCTATAATAAAGTGAATTTTGCATAATGTGGGACCTTTAAAGTGTAACTACACCCCCATACCGCTTTTTTTCTACAGAACATTGCTGTATTTAGACATAATGTAGTGTTGTTGATTGATCCATGTCCCAACTTTGACAATTTAGTCTAAAGCAGTGATTCCCACGCTGGGGTACGCGTACCCCCAGGGGTACCCAATGGGACGTAGGGGGTAAGCAAAAAATAAAAAAACAAAATAAAAACGTGATGTGAAAACAGCCTGATCACATTTTGTTTGTAAATAAATCTATTTTGTGAGAAATAATTCACTTTAAGATATTTTATTTGTATGTTATGCATGCTAAATGTAGGAGGTGAGGAGTAGGGGGTACTGGAGGTCAAATGTCTGAAGGGGTACGGACTGTGAAAAGTTTGGGAACCACTGGACTAAAGTAATTTAATTCTACCTTGTATGGTGAAAAAATGCAGAGCATCTGCCCTCTACAGGTTGAACACTGGCTATTGCACTCAAATTTACTTGTTTGTTGGGATGAGGCAGATGGCATAGAGGTAGCCTACGTCACCAACCGATCCTAGTTTCCACCCCTCCTATAAATACACCCTGCAGTTACCGCCGCCTGTGGCCAGTAGGTTGAAGTGAGGGAACTAATGATGGGCCGTAGCTAGTTTCAGGGCTCTTGGTATGATTTTACCTGCTCCACTTCTTCGCAGCAGACATTTTCTCTGGGAGACAGTTTAGTGCACTGACCACAAGAGCACCTTTGCTAAAAGAAATGAAAACTCTTTTATTTGATTTACATGCCCGTGTGTGCGCGTGTGCACATACACACGCGCACGGCTGCTCGGATGGAGAGTGAAGTGTCGGGAGCCGGTCAGTCCTTACCGAAATCACAAATAAAATTTCATGGAGAAACTGGATGAAGAACGGCGTGACGTCGCTGAAGCGAATATAGTGTCGGGCGCGACGTGACAAAATGAGCCATTTGGACACGCAATGCGACTGACCGCACCCTTAGCTCCTCCTCCCAGCCCGCCCATAATGACGTTCAACATTTTGAATTTCAAGTGCAGAGGCACTTCAACCAAAACCTTGGGGTGTAGTTACACTTTAAACTGTTGCCTCCTCAATGAACTGAGCTGCAACTTGAATTGAAACTGCTATTATACATTTCTAGCCTAGTTATTGTTGGATGTTTTTTGTGATAATGCCCATTGTGGGATGCCCAACGATAATGCCCATAAAATTACAGTTTTTCTCAATTGCTAAGACACATTTATTGAAAGCTTATCCTTTTCTCTAAACTGTAAACGCAAAACCCAATTTTCGAACTTCTTTTACAAAACCACTAAGTCTTCCTACAAAACCAAACCATTGCCTCAAAACAGTTCAAACAGTGCTCAAAACCAAATATTGTTGTCAGATCAGATCAGAATTCAGAGACATTATAAAAAAAAGGAATAAATGTTGCCAGTCCATGTAGTTTGTAATTAATTTTCATGCACTTTTAATCTTTCAGATCAACTCAACGTTCAATATCAACTGATGACCAACTGAAGAACTCATCCAAAATGGGGAATAAAGTTCCAAAAGAATGTAGTATGGGCGACCGACTGAGATGTTGTAGGTGTAATAAGGTCCTGCCTCCTTGTAAGACGTTTGCTGATTTATATCAGGCAACCATCCACAAACGACATGTGCATGTCTTTAATCAAGGACAGTACTACAGGCCAGTTGGCGACAATGAGTTATATGAATGTGAATATTGCTTTAATAAGCCCATCAGAGATCAAGAGGAAAAGAGGAAAGAGGAGGAGAGAAGAAGACAAGAGGAGAGACGGAGAGAGGAAGAGAGGAGAAGAGAAGAGGAGAGACGGAGAGAGGAAGAGAGGAGAAGAGAAGAGGAGAGACGGAGAGAGGAAGAGAGGAGAAGAGAAGAGGAGAGACGGAGAGAGGAAGAGAGGAAGAGAGAAGAGGAGAGACGGAGAGAGGAAGAGAGGAGAAGAGAAGAGGAAAGACGGAGTGTGGAGGAGAGAAGAAGAGAGGAGGAGAGGCAGCGAAGAGAAAAAGAGGCTGAAGAGAAGAGGATACAAGAAGAACTGGATCAAAGACTTGAAAAGTCATGGCAGAAAGCTCAAGAACAACATGAGAAACAAGAGAGTAGAGACGTTACAGAGGAACACGAGTCCAAGCAGCAATTTCTATTAAGACATGCAGGTGATTTTGAGGAATATCGCGCTGAGGATCTTCTGGAGATCCTCTCATCCAAAAGCAGCGTTTCCATTGAAAATCTCTGTCTCTCTCAGTTGACTGTTGACCAGATGGAGAACATCCTCTCAGCCCTGGACAAACTCCTCTTTGATGAATGGATCCATGACCTTCCATCCTTGAACACACTGCAGCACACTCAGGTCTTCATCACAGAGCTCTGTGCCCTGTCCCTGGAAGAATCTGAGGAACAATCCCTGCAAAGCATCTCCAAGAATGTGCAGTTCCTGGTAGGAGCCATCAGCAAATCAGCATACAATGTTTCAGAGAATTTCCTGCTGACTCAGGCCCTGTACCTGAACCTGATGCACTTCTTCAATGAGAACGAAAGCTGTGATGCTGATGCAGTTCTCATAGCCAGAAGATGGGCTGAGGAGGACCCATCCACAGAGGATCTATTTATGATAGAATTCCTGAGTACTCTCACTGCATCACTGCAGACTACAGTTGAACAAACTTCCATGTACATCTTAGATATGGAAATTCGATGCCTGGAACTTCTCCTACAAGCACTAACACATCTAAATGGGAAGGAAAACTGCTTAGAAACCACTGAACTGGTCCTCAGACTTGTGAGAACAAACCAATGGACCCCTGCAGAAGCACTAACTCTGCTCAAGAAGCTGTCAGAGAAATATGTGCAGGATGCTCCAATAACTGAGGTTCTCACATTGATACAAGTCTATAAAATATCCCCAGGGTGGTCAGATGATGCTGGACACTCACTACTCGAGGTTTTGGACTTGGCTGGACCAGTGAATTTCCAAGTGGATTTCCGCAAAACTCTCAAAGAGCAAGATGTGAAAAGTCTAGAGAGCGCTCTGGCAGATTTAAAACAGTCAAGGAATTTAGATGATTCAGTCACTGACATGATCAGGAACATCATCCCAGCTGTCATATTATATTCAAACAGCGCCCCAGAAAATGAACCATTTGTTAAAGATTCATTTAAATCTGCAAATGTAAACACAGATAAAATCAAAACCTCCCTATGTCAACTCTGCAAAGCAGTCTTTGATATTAAAGGCTGGTGGCCCACGGTGCAGCAGATGCTAAGGTGGTGTGTGTTGGTGCTGACTGAGACAACGGGAGCACCACAGCTGGTTGGTGTCAAAGAAGACCGATGTGTCATTGCCATGTTCGCAGCTACACAAGTCTGCATGGGACACAAACTGGACCTTGTTTTGAGCTCTGACATCCACTCACATGAGCAAACTAAGGAGTGGTTTGACTTCTACAATCACATTGGAATTCTATTGTCTGCAAACACGAAGAAAACAGATGCATCACAGCAGGAGGTCTATGAAACAGACATCGTGTATGGTACTGTGGATGACTTTGTCTCTGATTACTTGCAACTTGGGTTTGACATGAAGGAAGCAGGGAGCCTTGGCCTCAGACGAGGATTCATCATTGAAGAAAGAGGTCTCACAGCACATAGTCTGGAACTTTCAAGACTCAAAGAAAATGATGCGCTAACGTTTGCCGCAGAGATCCTACAAAGCGCCATGGCTAGTTTTAACAGTGAGAACATGGGACTAAATCAATGGTTTATTAAGGCTCTGTTTCAGGTTCTCCACACTAACCTGAGAAGACAAAGAGATGCTGACAAATTTGTGTTAATCCTACAAACACTTGCTGGGAAAAAACTGACTGCTCATGAGGCCTTCATGCTGACTCTTCTTGTTGATCTCATTCATGTTTCCTCGGGGGAAAATGAACATGACAAAAACAAGTCATTTGTAATAGGTCAATCATGTCTGGAGGTTTTATTTGCCACTGCAATACAGTTACAAATGGAAAAGGGGCAACTCAAAGACCTCTTCCAGATCATGTCAAATCTTGTAGCTCAACAACTTTGGTCACCATTAGAAGCACTTAACCTCCTTGTAGCATTGAGTGACCACCATCAGGATACAGGCTTTACTTCCACCATGAAGATTTTACATGTGATGGAAACATATCAGGTGTCTTCTGAGTGGAAAGATGAAAGGAACCAGTCTGTGCTTAAGCTTGTGAAATCATTGAAAACTGAGATTCTAATCCAGCATCTAGAAGCGGCTTTTGAAAATGAAGAGGAAAAAAGCATCAACTATCTTTTTGATGAGATACGACATATGAAAAACATTGATGAAGAAACACTTACGAAGTCGTACCACATTGTAACGGCTGTTAAAAAGCTGATTAGATCTGGTGAAATTGAGAAGTACAAAGATGTACAACGAGCACGAAGTCTGAGTCACAGTGTGGATACAGTGGACCTTCAGGAGATCTTGGCAGTCTTATGCTATGGAGTACACCATTACATAAGTGAAAGGAAGTGGTGGCCCCGAACCACTCAAATGACAAGCTGGTGCTTCTTGGCCATGTCTGACACTGGGAAACTTCTGGAAATGGGAACTGGTGAAGGGAAGTCTTGTGTCATTGCAATGTTTGCAGCATTGCGTGCACTTAGGGGAGAAAAGGTGGACGTGGTGTCCAGCTCCTCTGTGCTGTGTCAAAGAGATGCACAAGAATGGACCAAGTTTTATTCCTATTTTGGTCTCAGAGTTGACACAAATACAAATAAAACCACAGATAAAGAGAGAAAAAAATGCTACCAGAGGGACATAGTATACGGAACAGTCGAAGCCTTCGCCGCAGATCATCTTCGTCAGGTATTTGAGATGAAGGATGTGAAGCCTGATCGCAGCTATCAGTGCATCATAATTGACGAAGTTGACTCACTGCTGCTGGATCAGGGAGTCCAGCTGACCTACCTGTCCACTCCCCTGGCCTCCATGCAGCACCTAAACATTATTCTGACCATGATCTGGGGCCACGTCAGCCAGTACAGCTTCCTGTCAACTGGACAAGAAACATTGGTAAGGTGTCCCCCTGCGTCATTCTTCAAGGCCATATTTGACTCAATCGACACAGAAGAAATTAAAATCAAGGATCCAATTGATATCTTACGTATTGCTGAGGAAGCAAACACTGTGCCAAAAGGATTTTTGGAAGATCTCTTCAAAACTGAAAAGGATGAACTTCTCACAAAGCTGAAAACTGTAAATCAGGATAAAGTGATTGATTTTTTCCAAAAAATGGAGCAGTATGTTCCTTACAGTTTTACAGTGTACACTTTAGATGACAGTGGAACACTCTGTCTCCAAAAGCCCAGCACCTACAAAAGCCCAGACATTCAAGATCTCAAATTTCTTGTATTGGAAGAAGGACTATGTTGTCCTCTCTATGACTCTGAACAAATTCTCATTAAGCCAATTGCAGAAATGATCTCAGAGAGGATTCAGTACACCCCATGTACAAACAATAAAGACAAGATAAGCATTCCGGCATTCCTGAAAAATCTGATTGAGACTAAAATCTCAGTGTGGGTTCAGAATGCCTTTTTGGCAATTATGCTGAAGGATGGTCGCGAGTATGTTGTAGAGAACAACAACGTTTGTCCAGTAGACTTCAGTTCCACTGGTATTGTGGAACTGAGTAAGAAGTGGGGTGATGGGCTGCAGCAATTTGTTGAAATTAAACACCAAATCAAACTTAGCACAATTTCTGCGGTTACAAACTACATTTCCAATCTTGCCTTCTTTGAAAAATACCAAGGGAAAATATACGGAACGACAGGGACACTTGGTAATGAAACTGAAATGCTGTTTCTCAAGAACCTCTATGAAAATCTCTCAGCCTGCAAAATGCCAACATTCAACAGGAGGAAATTATTTGAGGTCAAAGGTACCCTCAAGACTTCTGTTGCTGAGTGGAAATCAGAAATCAAACGTGTAGTCATGGATCAAATTTCCCCAAATTCATACAGAGGTGGACGAGCTGCCTTGGTCATCTGTGAAACTATCAACAAAGCCACAGAGATCTATGAGGATCTGAAAGGCATCATCCCAGGTGAGATCATCATCTACAGCCGCAATGACAAGGACAGTTTGAGCAAGATAGATAGGAAACTACTTCCTGGTGACGTCATTGTTGCCACCAACCTTGCTGGGCGTGGCACAAACATTAAAGTCTCCAAAGAGGTGAACAACAACGGAGGATTATTTGTGGTTCTCTCTTTCCTCTCTGAGAACACACGAGTGGAGCTCCAGGCATTTGGCCGAACTGCACGCAAAGGTAAACCTGGATCTGCTAAGATCATCATGAACACAGATCACCTGCAGGAGGCCTTCAGTGCCGTGTCTACTCTGGAGGAGGCAAAGAAAACCAGGGATAGACTTGCAGCAGATAAGATCAAGGCAATGATGACCGATATCACTGAGATGAAACTGCGGGAGGACCTCTTTGATGAATACTGCAGAACCCTTCAGGAAATATACATGAACACACATGGAGATGAAGAGCGAGCTGTTGTTGCCATCATGAATGAGTTCTGGGGGATCTGGCTGCAGACTAAATCACAGGAAATTGACCAGTTGAAAAGAGATGAATTGCAAAAGAGCTTGAAAATGGATTTGTTGCAAGCAAAACTTCAGTCTCAAAATCAGAATTCACCATGTTCGAGCATTTACCACTACATCAAGTTTGGGAACATCGCGTTGGATGATAAAAAATGGGATGTTGGAATGAGGCTTTTTGCAAAAGCAATGGAACAAGATGCAAGTTGGGCAGCCATCGCTTTCTACAATCATGCATACTGCACTATAATGAAACGGAAGGGAGATTACCTCAGGGATGCCAGAGATGATCTAAAGAAAGCCCAGGATTCTCTTAAATTCCTCAGCGAGGAATGCATGGTCTGCCTGCAGTTTGTAAAAATGTCTTCTGGCAACTTAGACAACAGTAACCCAACCAACCTTGAAAAGCAGCTAGCAGACAAATGCAACATATTCAGTTACTTTGATAAAAACATTAGTGAGGCCATGAAGAAGCTGGCGGAGATACAAGAGAGAGGACGGGATGCAATAGCCAAAAAATCTCCAATGTTCTCCCTGGTATCAGGTGCTGATGAAGACCTCCAAGTAGAAGCCAACATTCTCTATAATCGAGGTCTGAAATATGTCTTCTCTGTGGAAGAGAAGCCTCGTTTCCCATGGGAAGCCCTGGCAGTGTTGTTTCTTGGAGTTCTTCAGATTATTGGAGGAACCCTGCTCACTGTATTCACGTGTGGAGCATTAGTTCAAGTTGGCATAGGGATGATTGTTGAAGGAGTGTCAGATTGCATCTCTTGCATTGAGTCAATGATCAAAGGAGAATTCAGCTGGAAGTCATGGGCTATAGAGAAAGCTATTTCCATTGGTCTATCTATAATTGGGTTTGGGGTTGGAAAGCTGGTGGCAAAGGGTTTCAAAGCTACTAAACTCCTGGTTAAAGGGGTGTCCAAACTTAAGTCAGTGCCAGCTTTTCTCTCCAAACAAGCCAAGGAGGGCCTGAGTATGGTTGTAAAGACAAACATGAAGAACGCAGTGAAATGCACTGCAAAAAAGATGGTTGAAGAAATGGTGAGCTATGGTTTAGGGAGAGCCGAAGGAGCAGTGCTGAATGAAATACTTAAAGCAATTAAAACAGCAGTGAAAAATGGAATCGTTAATCATGTGGAATCCTTCATGGAAAAAGATCCCTTGGCTGCATTAGTAGACAACATTGTTCTTTCACACCTTGTGGGCAAACAACAATGTTCTGATCTTCTGCAGAATAAGAACAGAAGAAACAAACTCATGGACACTTTCAAAGAGTTAAGCAACAGTGCATTACAGCCATTCTACGCAGACCTCAGCTGGCAGAGCAAGCTTAACTCATCCATCTCCTCTGTGATGAAACAGGCCACATCGGCAGCCAAGGGTAAAACACAAATAATTCTGATGACCATTCAGGCGGTCCATATGGGGGCACTGGCAACAAATGCAATCATCACAGTGACCAGCCTCTCAAATAAGTTTTTCTCAAACCTGAATAAAGAACTGAATAAATTCAATGAGGGAAAAGGTCCATCAGAGATCCACGAGCAAAATGAGATGACTGATTCTGAAAGGGAAATGCTGAAAGAATTCAAAAAGGATTTGGCTGATGTCCTCTGTGTTTTATTAGCGGATGCATTGGTGGATGTGTTTGACCAGAAGTTCTCCAGGCATTTTGTTTCTCACATACAAGGACGAGTCAATGGCGTTGTTGGTAAATATGTGAAAACAGTCATCCAAAGTGACAGATCAAAGGCAATACTCAAAGCAGGACAAAACAACAGATACATCTCATTTATGCCAGCAGACCAGAATGCTAAGCATGCTGGAAGTGTTGGGAAATTTTCACAGGGACATGCTGAAAAGATCAAGAACCCCAAAACGCCTGGTACCCTTCTGGATGTCAGAGTCCTGTCCGAAACCACAGGCACTAAGGTTGTAATCCTGACAGAGGACAGACATGGCAAGCTTACCAGAATGCAAGAGGTGAACCCAGGAACAAAAGAAAGCAGTCAGACGGTAACACTGGTCTACAGGCCAAAGAGTGACCAATACCCAAACGGCCATTATGATGTGCTACTCAATAATAAGACGGTGAGTGTGAACAGTGAGGACAAAAGCTGCCTGTTTCACGCTTTAGCGCGTGGCATGAAACCAGATGCTAGTAACGAAGAGATCGCTTTGGAGGCAGCCCGCCTCAGATCAGTGGAGGTCGGAACTCTCCTCAAACACCCTCACCAATGGGAACCTTTCGTCAAGCGCAAAGAGTGGACGGACTCACTCAGAGGAGGGGACTGGTACATGGCAGAGGGGGCAGGACGAGCCAAAAAGAAATTAAAGGAAACCAATACAAGGCTCAAGAAAGAGGTTGGAAAAGTGACAGCCTACAAAGTGTGGAAAAAGTATTCAATTAAAAATAGTGGTATTGGACAATTCATCAACGCAGATCACCAACCACCTGTTAAAAGCATATTGCAAGCGAGACAATTGAACCAGAACAGCAAATTAGCTGAAGCCATGCTTGAGGTGGCGACAAAATCATCTCCTCTTGACAACAATCTGATTCCTAAAGTACAAAAGTATCATGGGCTTGAACTTCCGACTGTTTATGTGCCACAAGAAACACATAGAGAGTTTCCCAGTACAAAATCAAAAGCCTTTAGGGAGACACTAGCCACAGTCATAGGCAAGGACGATGTTGTGGGCACATTCAAATTGACCATCCTTGGTGCAATGGTCAGGTGCAGACTAAATACCAGCAAAAAGTTCAAAAATTTTCAGAGTAACCCAATGAGCAAAACCAGGCTTACAATTTTTGAGAAAAGTTTGAAGGATCATTCGCAAAAACTGGTTCAAAAGTGGTTCGACCTGCTTAAAGACAAAGGAGTCATGAAACAAAGTGATCTCACGACCCTTACTGAATGGATCGATGAGGAGGGCTACTACGAGCAAAATGATAACTACAGGGACCTGGTCTCCAACCTGTTGTGATACTCTTATTTGAGACTATAAAGTGCCCAGAGAGTGCTCCAAAAAAACAGGCTCTGCATCATTATAACGTCCTTTTGTGCCAAAATTCTGCTGTTTCATATTGATCAGTAAAAAACAATACACTCATCAGGTTTCTAGCAGCATCCACTCAAATCAGTACACAGATATACTGGAATGTTTGGGATTTAGAGTGTTGAGTGCAGAGTTAATGTTTTAGAGTGATTGTGGATATACCAGAATGACATGAGAGACACAAATAATTATGTTCCTTACTCTTAAAATAACTAATAATATGGTTTGTGATTTTTTCTTCTTTTTTTTTTTGAACACATGACGTCTACATATTTAAATGTCATTCTTGCATTCAGTTTTACTTAGAAGAAGTTACCACACTCCGTTTGATCATTTAAGTAATGTCAGTATCGGATAAAACTTCTAGACATGTGTATTTTACGTATTTTGCATGTACAAGAAGATTTTTTTCCCCCCCATGCGTTTCATACAAGCTTTTATGACTAACAGATAATACACTGAAAGGGCGCAGTCGACATTCTTAGTCTTTGATATTTTTTAGATACATTTTTGGAAATCTGTAATCTTCTTTTAGTTCATGCGTTTTCCCTTTTTATTTACATTTATCTTTAAGTTCCTCTTAAACCGTAGAACAAATATTTTAAACTAGATTTACATTTACATACAGTAGATTTACCATACAGTCATTTACATTTTGAAACTGGTGCACAATCATCATTCATTTGTGTTAAATCTTATCTTTATCTAATGTCAGAGAGTAATTAAAGTATCTGATTCTGATTACCAAATTTACTGTCTGAAATATATTACACATGTGTAGCTAATAAAAGGGACAATATCTACCCAAACTGTTTCTTTGTCATTGATAATGAACAGAAGTCACAGAAGGGCCAGAGCATGTGCTGCCTGAACCAAGGAATTGTACTGTATTGATTATTTCAATATCTAATATTCAGTGTTACTTAATCTATTGCTTAATCCAATCTCTTCATCCTCTGGATGCATCATCTGGGTATGACATGGAAGCTGTCTGAGATGATGCAGAATGAACCACCAAAATCTCAATTGTGTCCTCTTTTCATTGAAACAATTTACTAGAGGGAGATGTCTTGTTTAAAGTGCAGTGACAAAACACACCACTTTTACACTAATTCAAAACACCAAAACATATATTTGGGATATAGCATAAATACAATATCTTTGAAAGTACCATGAGTCTTTTTTCTTTTTTTTCATTTCTTTTTTACACATTTTGCTTGTTCATGACAGATGCATTATAAATACCATCAGAGCTCAATAAGGACAACCATAAATTACAAAAATGAATTTCAGCATTGGAGGAACTTTGTGGTTGCAAACACAAATCGACATTACCTTTGTATAAACTGTTCTTAGAGATCTGGATGAAGATTGCAATGGCAATATACTGTATTTTCTCCATTTAAAATGAGTGAGGTGATTTGGAAAATCATAAAAGTGAAGGTTTGTGATATCACAGTATGAGAGATTCATAAATCCCTTTAAATGTTTTTATATATGAAACTGGTGCAGATTGGAGGTTTGGGTACTTTGATATCCAAACAGTATTTACAAAGAAAATAGGTCTGAGGTGTGCTGACACTACAACATGGTGATATGTCATGATTGTTTGAAGGAATTCACCGTAACAATGGGAAGGACTTCACGGTAAAACGTATATAAAGGGTCACACCGCCGATGAGGGACAGCACCACCAGCCAGAACATTCAAGCCAAGAGCCTTCACAACTTCACCTCTTCATTGCGATGAAGCTGCGCCGACTCTCCAAAGACAGCTGGTCTGGTGGTACAGGCCTCTGTCACACAGAGTGACAGAGACGGGGAGGCTGATTACCAGGACGACAAACGAAAGAGAAGCAGCATCTGGCTGCATTTCAACCACCTTGGAGACGGCAACCTGCACCCAAGACCTAGTGTCGTGATGTTAACTTTATTCGTTTGATTTGTTTTCTGTAGTTCTGTGCTCAGTTACTCGATTTGATTGAAATGTTAAATAATTGTAACTGTAATTTTTTTAACTAAAATGCATAAAAATAAGGCTTTTCTGAAAACTCTGAATGAAAACTTTCTAACCACGATAAACACCATTCATAATTTCTAAATTAGGCTCAAATAGAAGGCACAGAGTGATAATAAATGAAGAGCCATTTGGGAGCCGGAAGAGCCGGCTCTTTTTAGCGAGCCGAGGCACAAGAGCCAAATCTTTGAAAAGAGACGAGTTTCCCATCACTACTTTACACTGAAATGTAATTTTCACTGAAATGTCATTCTTTGTAAATGTATGTGGCCTTTCGGTGATGAATGAAAGGAAAGACTGCACTTTTATTTTGTAATCACAAGTACAGGTACGTGGTTTTCCAAGCGGGGATTCCTCAGGCAGTGTGCGCCAGCCTCCCTCTGTCCTGCCACCGGAACTCAGACATTTTCCACCAACCTGCTTACTGCCTGGGCTCAGTGCTGTGGCACTGACAACTGCATCTCTGACACTTTAGATCACTAGTAAAAACACACACTTTTTGACTGAGCATTTTGGTCGGTGCACTGGTCAGTGCCTTCAAGCAAGTGGTGAATTTTCCTAAGTTACCTCATCTTTCCCCTCCAAAAGGTCGTATTTAGAAATAAGTTGTTGTTCAGTGACTGCCATTGATGAACCTCTAATAATTCCACTATTTAGTTACTTACGTTAAATAACTTAAGACTTAATGACTGGCTGTGGCAATAGAGCTGACAGTGACTCAACTGCACCCATTGCAAAGGAGCCACGTGCCTTCAGCTGTCCCAAACAGGGATTATTCTGAATGTGTTAGTCAGGACTCTTCACCAATGTCTTGCAAGGTCTGATGGAGGAAACACTTACATGCCTTTTTAATTTGTTGCAGTAACATAAATAAATTGGATGTCAACCACAAATGCTGCCCTCACCAGAACAGCTGCCCCCACCACACCAGCTGCACAATCACAAACAACCATAGCCTCAACCACAACCGCTACCCCCACCAGAACTGCAGCCCCCACCTTAACCGCTGCCCCCACCACAACCATTGCCCCCACAACTACTGCCCCGAGCACAAGCGCTGATCGAACCACAACCATGGGCCCAACCACAACTGCTGCCCCGCCACCCACTGCAAACATGACAGAGCAGCAGCTACCAGTGACGCTAGCTGTCTCCGGCTGGGTATGATTACTTGGGGACTCATTACTTACATTCTCTATTAGGAGACATAAAAACACAGCGAGCCACCTATGAAGCCACCAGAGGTACACTGAGGGGGCCTTGGAAAACCACATGCCTCTTACTGCTGTCCCTAGTTGTGCGTTTGGGGGAGGCTGAGGCATGTATCTATGTACAAACAACAGCAGAATTTGCAGAGTAAAAATGTTTTCATTTTCAGTGACAAGTTTGTCCTATTATTATGCATGCACTGGTCTGAAAATGAAAGAAAAGACAGAAACTTACATGTACAGTAGAGACTTAGATCTGTGGAGCAGTGAGACATAAAAAAATAATATGTTTTTTTTAATTGTTTTGTATTGTTTCATATCTGTTTTTACAATGAGAAACAAGGTTAAAGTTAACCATTTCTAACAAAACATGTTAGACTACCTTATGACTAGGTATACATCAAAAGTACCTTAATCCTTCAATTCATTGTTTTCCTTATTGTTTGGTTTTTGAATGAGATCTTTTCCAATTGCAAGTACATGTCATACATATGTGAATGAGGTAATACTATATACATTCTATAGATTTTTGTTTGAGATTTGGATTTCTTTTTTGCTAAACCTTGGATAAAAGAAAAGTTACAAAAGAAAAAAAACAACATTTCACCAAATGTCCAAGCGATGGCACAAGGTGCCGTCAGACGAAGTCAGCAGTCAAAAGGGAAGCATTTAAAAAGACAATTTTGCTGATTTAGTTGGACAATAATTTAGTAAGGACATTGGGTTTTATTGTTTGAATAAAAAGGTTTTTTGGTTAAATGATGGGATCTTCGAGCAAGTTTTTTTGTACTTTATACATAATCAATTTTATTAGTTGACATAATGTAGGCGAGAAGTACATACAAATTGAAAATGAAAGCAGCCAAATTCTTTGGTATTAGCAATATAGGTTTCATCATTTTTACATATATAGTGTGACAGTTAAATGAAAAGCTCAGATATGAGAATAAAGTAATGGATTAGCTGTAGTTATCCTTCATTATTATCTAAATATAGTGCAAAAGTGTAATATCTATGGAGCCATTACAGATCAGGACAATGCTTAAATACAAAAAACACCTACAAGAACTATCATGATTGAGAACTATTTTGTTTGATTGATGATGGTGGAAGATGCAGTGGTAGCTGCTTCTGCTGCTTGCTTTATTTGGTGGATGAACCTGTTGTAATTTGTGCTCCTTGGCCAACTGTGGTTGGGAGAGTTGTTGCTCGCTTTTGAAAGTTGTGCCACTCTACTCTTGAATCTGCCAGCTGGAGATGTTCTACGTGTTGTTGTAACAATGTCTGTCATCACTGTGGTTCTCATGTTAATGGTTGTGTGGGGTTATTGTTCTTGGGTGCACTGCGCTGGTGGATGAGCCAGGTGATGATGTTGTAACTGATGTTATAGTTGCCACTGTTGCACCAGAAGTATTTGTTACTTCTAGTGTGATTGTGGTTGTCATGCTACTTGTTTCAGTTGCTCCTGAGGATACTGTAGTTCATATAGAGCCAGCAGTGTTTTTTGCACCCACTGTGCTTGTCATACGATCAGCTGGGGCCAGAGAGGTTGTTATCCTTCCAGTTTATCGCCTCTGAAACAAAATTTCATACCCAAAACATTTCAAATGATGACAAAAAGATGCTTTATGATTAAAGAAAACAAAAAAAAAAACATCAATAACAAATAGCAAAAATGAAAAAAGAAAAGGAAAAAGAAAAAAGAGAGTGAATGTAGCTTGTAATAAATTCCAAAATGTATCGAAGTAGTAATCAGACAAATCTGACATTGTATTTCACTATTTTTCACATTGGAAGTTTTTAAACCTGTCCACCCTGTCATGTGACATTAAGTCACTCGTAATTATACTAAATGATACAAAAAGCAGGATATAATTTTCACCTTTGTTGTTACCACACTATATGTACAGGTATATGTATATTTATTAATAAAATATTCTATGGCACCTGAGAGTACCATAGAAAGTAAAGAGTACATGCCGATGTGGACATTGGGAAAGTTATGGACCTTTTTCCTTAACAAATAATGATATTACTGCAAATGCTCAGGTCTCTCAGATAGTCTAAACTTTAGACTAGCTGAGAGACCTGAGCATTTGCAGTAATATCAGTAGTTTGTTAAGGAAAAATGTTTCTAAACAGACACATCTTAGTTTGTTTAGACTCTAAACAAACTAAGATATATAGACTATTCTTGACCTGAACTTGTTCGGCCTAATGCTTTAAAGTGTGATCATATCCTGTGAGTGTGTATCTGCATCACTGAGCCTGATGAGAACCTGCCACTGATCCCATGATGCAGTGCTGCCACCTTGTGTCATAATGAAGAAACTACCATCGAAGTTGAGAGAAATGCGGGGGAATCTTTCACATATGCTACACCTGAATCATGCAGTGAAACATTTTGGAATTTGATCAGCTGTGCAGAACGCAAGCCTTTCCAGCAACAACAGCTTCCCTCTGCTGTACACCACTTTGAAGGTGTAAAAGTCCTTCTGTTTGCTGTCGATGAGGCTGAGGAGCGTCTCACACACAGTCAGAGCGCCTGGAAGCATCTTTACGCGCACACTGCCAATGCAACACACGGCAAAGTTTGATGATAATTATCATATAATTAACTATCCATAATATAATTATTATTTAGATGCCTTTCTGACACTCAAGGCCACCGTACAATGAATGCAGAACAAACAATAAAACCGTAAGAAATAAACAGATCAAAAGAAATACACAAGATGCGAAAAAATATAGCAATTTGGACGGTTAGGGCATCAAACAAGAGACAGCTAAAAAGACGTATCTGGCAAAGAGAGACATTTTAAAGTAAAAGATGATTGTCTCTCACTGTCATTTAAGTAGAAGTGTTTATATTTGATATATTAATTTACTTTGATTTAGTTTTCAAAGGTTTCACTGATAATAACTTGAACCCTGAGATCTCACTTCAAATCCCACCCCCTCCTCTCTATTGTGTGTCATGTATGTTTGTCACATTTCACATTGTGCCATACTAATCTAACCTTAATCAGCCCTTTAAGAAAATAAACGGTGGTATATATATATACATATATATATATATATATATAGTGGTAATATTACAGGACTAAGAATGAGGTCTCCGTTCAGATCTGACCCTTCAACTTTAGTACTTTCATCAAGTGTATTTTTCCCAAGTTTCAAGGTAAACCAGGATCATATGCCTCTTTCCAGCACTAGCTCAGAACAGGCCATGGTTGTCTAATGGTCATGTTAGGGAATGATGCAGCCTGAGGTCTGAGTTTAGATCCCTGCCCTTCCAGCGTATTCCTTTTGTTACGGCCCCCAGCCATGACTGTTGGTTACTTTGCCTTCTGGGTATTGTATTTTGGTTTTGTTGTTGGTTCTCTTTATGCTTATCATTGTTTGATTCTAAGCAGAGTGAGTGCTCCTGTCCCTGCCTGCACTACCTTTGTCGGAGTGGTGGATCCGCCTCCAGTCCAGGTCCGCCAGTCATCTGGTTCTCCGCAGCTGCAGCCGATTGAGGCTGACGACCCAGCTGTCCTCAAATAGCTGCGATCCTCAGACAGTGGGGAGGGCTGTCACTCAGCAGTGTGGCTTCCGGCCTCGTGGTGTTTTCTGTGCTTTGACCTTTGGTGATTCGATACCTGTGAACTGCTGAATGTTTTCTGTTTTCTGTTTGCTTGTGTGTTTGTTAGCACTGTGCAAACAGCACCTTTGGTTAAGAGCAAGTATTTTTATGCTGGAAGCAGTAGGGGTGTGCTGCCATTTAGTCCAGGAAGTAAGGTGGAGAAGGTAGTTTCGTTTGTTTGTTACGTTGGCCTTCGTGCACCCCGAAGCCAGGCTTCACCCTTTTGTTTTGTCATTGTTGTTTCGCTTATATTCACTTGTGTTTGTACATCCATCATTTATGTGAGCTGTTAAAAATGAATGCCATTTGTTTTCTTAATCAATGTCACTCCTTGCTTAACTTTGAATCCCAGTCCTTCCTGTTTACTCGTTTAATTTTGACATGTTTCAGTGCTTACCATAGTCATGTAGACCCTTTCAACCCCTTCTAGCACACGTCGTGATGGTCTCCTGGTATTGTTACAGAACTGTGAACTCAGATTTAAAAGTTCAAAAGTCTTTCATTTATTGTGCTTAATGCATACCACTGTCATATAGTCCTTCTCAACCCTTGCTAAGCATAGCCATGATGGTCCAGTGGTAATGTTACATGCCTGGGAGCCCAAAGTTGTGAGTTCTCACACTGCTTAAATGATCAGCCACCAGTGGTGCTGCATTAACTGAAGCAGCACACTGCATAAAGAAATAAATGTATTTCTATTCTGCTACATAAGCAACACCATTGCATTCGCCCCAAAACACAAGGAAGGCTGTGCAAAAATAAGAAAACAAAAACTGCAGACTGTGCTGATGTGCATGCTAATGGGATTATAATATAAAAGTCATCAAGCACTCTTGCTGCTTGGATTTCAGTCACAGAAGCAGTAATTAAAGAGTCCCATCGAACATGGCCCTTATGAACCACAAGTCATCTTAAAAAGCTGGTCCAACTTCAGACAGTTGTGGGGCTGAGCTGTGCATTAGGCCCTTTATTCTTAATTATGATTAAAAACGATACCACTTTTTTTCAAACCGATCCGATACCAATACTTGGATCTAAGTACTTACCACCAAAACAACCCCCAAAAAACTATTAGGCAAAATGCAATTAATTGGAAGGCAGGTTTTATTTAATTCTCTGCTTCTTACAACAAGTGATGATAAATGAAAAATAAACATTTTCTGTGAAATTTTCTGGGAATTATTGAATGAGTTTCCACATTTTAATCAAACAAAATATCAATTAACTATTTTGCACTGTCTCCAGGCGGGCCGCCACCCCTAAATCCTAGCTGCGGACCATCAATCCTTCAGATTTATTTATTTCTCGTTTCTCCACGCAGAGACCCTCTGACATGTCCACCAAACGAAAAGGATGTCCGTCACATCATCCTCCGTGGGGACGTGGCGGTGCCTGCATGTCCGACGGAGCGTCTGGACACTCACAGCCCGGGAAACACCACCAGCCAGCCGGACCGCAGACGCTTAAGACGCCGCTTTCTGCCAACATGGAGCAGAGCCGAGCCGTGGATTGGTGCTGGTACCGGTACCGGACCATCGCTCGACCTTAGCTCTTAGACTCTCTTAGACTCCTCCTCCGAGGACACTTTTTGTGGCTGATTTACCAAGAAGGACTGAACGGAGGAAACGTTGCAATGGTGTGGTCTTTGAACTTGGTATCGGTTCTTGGTATCGGCAAACTTTAACGAGTACGAGTGCATTAGACCAGTATCGGCCAGATACTCAATACCAGTATCGGTATCGTGCATCCCTAATTAAAATATTAATAATGTTTTTGTGTATTCCAGAAGGAGCCTCATCATCGGGGTAGAACTGTGGTCTGTAACCATGCCACCTAGATCCACAGGGTTTCAGCCAGCTACCAGTCCATGCAGTCCAGCGCACAGTCCTGATTGGCTGGCTGAGGATCAGTGAGTGTCAGGGGCGGGGCAAGGCTGAGTGCAGATGTTCTGGCTAATGGCTAATGGTTGTCTCCCAGACAATCCCAACGGTCCCAGGGGTGCCTGGCTCATGGGAGGATGCTGATGGGAGTCTTCACCAAAACGTGGAGCAGGATCAGTGGAGCGGCCTTTGCTGCCTAAAGCATGAAGCACAAATGGTGGGTGGAGTCTTTGTTTGTTCATGAAAACAATTCAATCAAAGGTGCTTGGCAAGACCATCATCTTGTTTTAAAACAGCTTTCTTATGGATCCCAAAAATCTTGTCAAATTTAGGAATTTTGTGGTGCTCCAATCCATGGACGGCCTTGAATTGTATTAAACCCCACCCACCCATCCACACCCCCTGCCCCGAGCAACCCTCCCCCCATGCCTGTGTTGCCGCATCTTTCAGTCAACCCTGCAGGCAGGGAGAGCAGCCGTCTGTGACTCAGCTCCTTCATTAGGAAACACAGACACTCATCAGAGCAGGGGCAGGAGCAGCAGCAGCAGCAGCAGCAGCAGCTTGTGTCCGGATCCTGAGTGTCCCTGCAGGAGGCAGAGGAGCACCTGGAGACACCCAAAATCACTCACACAAAAACATTTTTCACCACCTCTGTGGGAGCATCATTCTGCGGTGGCAACCTGTATTTTTGGTGCCTCATTCTACTTTTGTTGTTTGGGTAACCTGGATACTTCCTTTCTCTACGCAACCATTTATTGTCTGGGGGACGGATGTCATTTTGTCCTTTTTGTCTGACTCAGCCTTTTTGGTTTCTCCCTGCCCGACTGACCTGCATTATTCACTGTCTTACTATTTGTCTCACTGGTGGTGGGAGTGGCGCCGGCGTTCACGGTCATACGCAGCCTTTGTGTCTGCAAGAAGAAAAGAACAAATAACTGGCAGCAAGAGGTGGCTGAGAGACGACGGGCTGACAACGGTGGAGAGCTGAGACCCGAATATTGGATTAAAAATAAGGAGACATTTTTGAGGGAGGAAGGCAGTGCCACAAGGTATTGCATCTGAGAGAGCGGGAGAGAGACAGAGGAGGGGGTGAGAGATAGAGAGAGAGAGAGAGAGAGAGGAGGAGGAGGGGTAGTGGTAGTGGATGTCAGTCACACCCTGAGATGCTGAGCTGGCTGCGTGAGGAGGACATGTCGGTCCAGGAACTGCTTCAGAGGGTGGACTGTATCATCACTCATGTGGGTAAGTCTCCGTCATCCTCGCCCGTCTCTCTCCTCACCGCTGAGGCTCCTGTTCGAAGGAAAAGGAAGTCATCCATGCCGGCTTGGCTCCTCCCTTGGTCTCCCAGCCCGGCGCCCTTCAAACCGTCTGAATTCGGGGGAAGAAGCGGAGGCGCCGCTCACAGCGGAGGCGGAGAGGCCGAGCTTAGGCTCCTGCAGGAGGAGCTGCATCCTCACTGGGCCATGGGGGAGTAACACCTCGGTTCTCCTTCATATACCCAACCCCCTCCCTCCTCATCCTTTATCTTCCTGTTCAGTCCTTTTTTCCACCTCCCATCATCATCTGCTCTTCTGCGTTGGTGACTGATTGTAAAGTAGGTTAATGTGCCACGCTGGAGACCATCGCACTACATCCTGCATCACAGTTCTCCATGGATTGCATTATTGGTCGGGGGGGGGGGGACGGGGACCTCCGTTCCTCTTGTTCAGAGGGTTACTATGGAAACTGAGCTGGTGTTTGCCGATCAAGTGGCCCAAAATTGATTTATCGGAAAGTGGGGCTGAGGTAGGATGCTACTGCTGGGATGCTAGCGTCTCGGGCTCCATTGTGTGGAAGCATCCCGGTCACAGTCCCAGTCGTCCACGCTGGTATTTCTCACGCTGTTGGTCCTTATGTTTGTTACACATTGTACACTGTCACACCCACTTTCAGCAAACCCTTTACTAACACGCAATGTTAGAATTACACAATTTGCTGTCCCAACTATAAGAAGGCACAATATTTGAATGGTTTGTGTGAAGAGCTAGCAATGCATCAATAATAATGATAATAATAATTATGATAATAATAATAATAATACCTCAAAGTGATTTAGAGTAAATGGAAATACATGGAGACCAATAAAACCCTTTACAAGTAATAATCTGATCAAAGACAGGGATACAGAAGATGAAAACAGCTAATTGAATAAAAGCATTAAATGTTTAGGAGAATGTAAATTCAACTAAAAGCGAGACTTAAACTGGTTTTGGGGTCGTTGGTCTAGGCTGTGCACCACAGGGTCTGTGACGTATTATTTTAGGTGATAAACAGTAACCATGGTGACTTTAGCAATATGTTTTTCGAATGGGTGTTAGTGTGTGTGTGCGCGCCAATGAGTGTATTTGTTACACTTTCCCTGATGTGGGATTATAAACTTCATCTGTTCTTATCGCATCTTATCTTGAATGGAGTTGAGAATTTGACCACATTTTCCAGCCTGCTGACCAGGCTCTCGCAATAAATCTTGGCAGAATTTTGTTCACTCAAATCTCCCTTCTTGTCAGTGAAGGACAATGAGTCATGTGACCTTGTTTTGCACAGATTTCTTTATTGTGTACACACCTCCAGCCCTTTCACAACATCAAAAATAGAGATGTGAAAAAACCGCAACTCATCTGAGCATCCTGTCAGTAAAAAAAGACAGAGCTCATTTGTTTTTGAGGGCATTTACAAAAGACTGGTGAAATCCACGCTCCATCATCCACACACAGACACACACACATTTATCATTGTCATGTGACAACATGAATCATGGCAAGATCCCTCATTGGTGGCTGATGACCTCACAACAGTACAGGCGTAACTTACCGTTACGCCTGTAACGGTAAGTTACAGGCGTAACTTACCGTTACGCCTGTTCTCTCAGCATGCATTATTGATGAGTTTAACACTGAGCAAAAGAAAATGTTCCATTTAAAGGCTCCTTGAACTCGACATGCTTCCCCCGAGCACCCACACAGCACGCTCTGGGGGAGGGGGAGGGTTCTTTTTTGCACATTCAGCTTGATTTACAAACCCAGACAATTAATTTTAGCATTTGGCATCTGTTATTGTGGTGAGGAGGAAACAATGTGTTTTTTTGTGTTGATAGACGTTTTCACCTGAAGCCCATTCACCTGAAGCCCGTTCTGCTAAAATATCCGAATCGCATTTGCATGTTTATTTCTGCACCACCTTCTGCAGTCTCCCTCAGCTCTATCAGGTGTTTGACTAAAATAATTGTATTAGAAGGACCAGCAGGGGATACTGTAGGAAAGTAGTGAATGATAACAAAATAGCATCTAAGGAATGTTGATATTTACCATGAACATGAAAAAATGTGATACCAAAGATTTTGTTAATGGGGACAACAAAGAAAATTCTAATCTGAATGATGTCAAAATACCTGATCCAGGAATACCAGAGGGATGGGACTATCATCCCGAAGACAGGATCCAGTTAATGTTTAAGAACAATGGGAGGAAAAAACCTCCTCCAAAGCTCCAGTAAAGATTTCAAACATCTCACTGGACAGTTTCATAAATGAACACAAACTGATCTCTGATCAGAATAAACATGCACTTGGAATATTTTATAGTTTTAAAAACTAGAAAGCATTTGATGTGATGGCACATTGAATTTGACTGATGAAGCTGGAGAGGTACGTCATCGGGGCTACAGATTTCCAGTGGGCCAGAAACGATCTGAGTGACAGGAAGCAGTTTGTGAGGCTGCTGATCATTGATCCAAAGGGTTTACCAAATGGCTTCCTCACAGTGACCTTCAGGGGTCAGTGTTGGGACGTAAAATGTTTATTCTCTAAATCTATGACTTAGAATTGGTTTCATTTGCTGATGACACAAATCTGTTCTGCTCAGCCAGTAATTTCCATATAACAAGAGTTGATCACCACAGTCACCACAGACGTAATGCAGAGGTGATAAGTGGATCAAAGTGTCTCTGGAAGATCCCATATTGATAAATGAAATCAAATTTCTTAAAACAGATGATCGTATTGGCAGGAAATCTCATATTAGACAAAGTTTAAAAGAGCATTTCAGTGCTAAACAGAGCTGTCCCACAGCACCCCACACTAGCTTTCTCGTAGACATTTGGGATAATATTTCTAAAACTAGGTTACTCTCAGACTTTAAAAGAGAGCAATACAATACACTCATGAGGCGGATGTTGAGCTAACATTAACTCACAATTGTTACAGTCAAAGCAGTGGAAGAGAACAGATTTATTGGCAAATCAATTTTTGGACGTTGATAAAAATAACTATCTTTCGGTTTGTGGAGTTAAACCGTTGGAATGCAGACTTAACAACTTAAAATGAAAATAAAAATTAATATAAAGAAGAGACAGTGTTGGTGGTTTAAGTTTACTAGTCTTAGTAATGTGAAGGCCGCATATACATGAGTGATGTAGAGTCCTTATGGAGAGAGGTTGGTCTTAGATTAAATAAATGAAATATGTTAATACTTCCTGTGAGTGAAATGTCAACGTCAGCGACTGTAAATCTGAAGGTTTCTAACAGCTGCTGGGGGCCAGTACCCCCCCACCCCCACACACACAGACTGTCCCTGCACCCCCCACGCTCTGTTGTTGTGACGTCAGAGCTACATTCTGTCTTCCTTTTCCTGCGTCTGTTTCGAGGGGTTGTGTGCATGTGTGTGTGTGTGCGTGCGTGTATGGGTGGGGGGTGTCTCCGTATCCTTTGGAAAGCATTGGGTTGCCCTTTGTCTGCTCACAGCTCAGATGCAGATAGTTTGCAAATTGCATGCAGAGATGACAGGATACACACACACACACACACACACACACACACACACACACACAAACACACACACACACACACACACACACACAAACACACACAGACACACACACAAACACACACACACACACAACAACAACAACAACAACAACGGTTTCTGTAAGGGGGAAAAAGCAAAATATCAACGATGACACCATTAACAAAGACACTACGTGGGCTGTGACCACGATGTTGAGCAAAAGCACCACTGTGCTGTGGCCTGACTCAGCTGCTGGATTTGCCTGAGTAACATTGAGTGAGAGCTGAGTGTTGTTTGGACTCTAACCACACTCACCAAGCAGAGGCAGTGGCTGATTGCTGACGTCTAGGGCAGGCAAACTGCTAAAGAGAGCCAATGCAGAGGTAGTAATATTAGTTATTAGAGAGCACTGTGCCTAGAGAGGGGGGGAGAGGGAGGAAAAGGCCCTTACATGCCGTCAATATTCGGGGTCCGGTTACTGAAACATTGAGAATAACCCATTTCTATACGTGAGGTTATTCGTGTATATGGTCATTTTAATCAATTGATATCCTGATCAAACCAGCGATGCACAGAGAACGTCTAGTACAAACTCTGCCTTGATGTTTGTGCCAATAGAACATGTGCAGTATTCATGATAAAAAATTTGGCTTAGAAAAGGAGTAACCCAGGGGGAATATTCAGGTTTTTAAATCCGGAATATAGCATATTCAGGTTATTCAAACTGGTTATTGGTCTTTACATGTCCACGCGCAACCGGACTATTGCTACAATTCCAGTTGGAAATGGCTTATTGACTGCATGTAAACGTAGCCAGTGAGATGGCAAAGATGTCTTTCAAGATATCTGTGAGTTCCTCTCGTGTGCTGTCTCTCAGTACATGACCTGGAATGCTCCCTGGACTCAGAGTTTTCCGTGTGTCTGCATCACCTGGTCGTGTGTACGTAGTGTGAGCGATTTGCGAGTTAGGACTGCAAAAGTTATGATGCTTTCAACACGGCATTAGCATACTCGCACAGGTTGGAAATGGCTAATCATCGATCAGATATTCTGGTGACATTTGATGTTGAGAGTGGACAAACACCAGTATCCAGGGCCACCAATAATAGTGCTGAAAGTAACAGCCATCCAGACGCAATTCTTGGAGACGCTGGTGGTGCTCCCCGAGCTGTGTGTGTCTGCAGTATCGACTGCATGCAGGAGTTTTTGCAGCAGATTCAAAGCTGCAACTCTCTCCAAGTGCAGAGAAGCACAACCATTTCGAATGATGAAACCAGATGGCGCTTATTTTTCACTGAAGGAAACACCTCCCCTCTGGAAAAAAAGCATCTTGTACACATGTTTTGGCTCATGGATGGAGTGGGTAAACATATGATATTCTCATCTTTAAATATGCACAAATAAAGCATTTGTCCAGTGTGAATACGACATGGTGAGTCGGCGATGAACCTGCTCCATTGGTAGATTTTGTTTCCAGCTGTTTTGAGCAATTTACGCTTGCGTGAAGAAATCATTGAGCAGACACAGTGAGGCAGAGAAGGGCCATCAGAGCACTGAGTTTCTGTTATCACTCATGTATTCCAAGTAATGAGTAAATTATAACGCATCACAATCACATATATGAGGAATAAATTGTAGTTTAATGCATTTCCTAAGGAACAGAAGTACTGAGGGATTCATGGCTGGGTCATTTTGAATATCAACTTGGAGCAAAGAGTAACATAGTCAAATATAGAAATAGGGCCAGTGGCTTTTTTCGTATGCCTTTCTCTGTTTCAAGAGTCGCGGCTGAACAGAAAAGCCATGGAAATCTCTCAAAGGCGGGAAGAGAAGGAAAAAGGAAGAGGGCTGAGAAAAGGTGGAAGTAAACAGGGAAGGGAAGTTCCCCTGGCTGATGGGAGTATTGTTTAGGATATTTGTGTAAACCATGGTTAGAAACGAGCCAGTCACATGGCTGTCAGCAGAGGCTCTAGCCCTCACACACACACAACACACATCCTTCTATTTCTTTACTTGGAGTGAGAGTGGTTTTGGAGCCGTGTGTGTGTGTGTGTGAATGTGCTGTGTGATGTTGCTGTAGCTCTGTGGTCTGGTCCGACGGCTCATGTGGATTTTCTCAGAGGAAGAACGGCCGAACGATGGGATCAGTAATGTGTAAGTAGTGACGACTGCTGTACAGTTTAACAGGGTTGCATCATTTCTCTGCTTGGCACGCTCTTATAGGGTCAACTGTTGTCAAAAATAGGCTATGGCTTGTTTAATATTCTGGGCTTTTGAAAATTCATAAAACAAATTAAGTACGTCACTAATGAGCATTACTGTTGGAAAATGCAGAAAATAACTGTTAAATTTAATCCCTAAAAATCTTCTGTTTGTTGGGCGCATTTCTCAAAGCCTTATCCATATAAAGAAATGACAAAACATTGGGACTATCTGTCAGCGTAACCCTAGACAATTCAACACTGCAAAAATAAATCAACACATCTGTCAATTGTGAACGACCAAAATGCGAAGATGTGAAGCAGTCAGCAGTTCTGTTGTGTGTAACTGCTCTGGATAAAAACAACCCCCGTACAAGTCATCGATCGCTAACACCTCACTCTGTTCGGCTCCTGCATTCACTTCAGCTTCCTCTCTGTGTCTCGGGTGCTGTATCCCCGCTGTCTGCCGACTTCCTGTTATGTGACTGGAAGTGTTACGAATCCTGTAAGGGAAAGAAAGGTCACGGACATTCGGCTGTTAGATGAGGACAGCAGCTTGCAGCTAAAGTTGTCATTTAGTGGGGCTCAAGAGTTGGTGGCCAGTCATGACCTACTACAACTGCCACTTACTGCTGTTTAAAATGTGATTGATGGGTGAAGTCAGCTTCAGAAAATGGTTTTGTCTGTGGCGGCAGGCCTGCGATAAATGAGAGTTTGAAGTCAGGAGACAAAAGGGGAGCATGCCTATGTTCCCCCAGCCCTATGTTCCCACATTTCTTTTTTCATACGTTTTTATCAGATATATCAGGTTTTTTATCCCCCTCTCTCCAAATTTGGTTGCCAATTACACCCAACCTATTATCCAGTAGCAATGGACTACAAATGGAATATAGCTTTGAAGTCTGGTGTGCCCATCCTTTTTTTTATTGGAAACATTTAATGTAAGTGTACATTGTCCTCTTGAATAAACACATAGTAGCACAGAGGCCTTGTACTGACTAGCTTCCGGTCAGATCTTTTGAATGAAGCGCAGCAACTGCGACTGCAACAACAAAGTTTGCAGTGCATCAATACCTCTGGAGAGCCAAGTTGTCATAAAGAGTGGGTGCTCCGGGAATGCTTGGAGTCACTTTAAATTGAAGGGAAATGTAGGAACACAATACCTAAACCCCTGAAAATGTCAATTTTAAGAAAAATCTTAGAAATGTGGGAACATAGGGATGTGGGACCATTGGGCTGTGGGAACATAGGGCAGACCGCAACATGGGGACACAAGTTGGACAAGGTCAACTTGTAATGGTAGATGGATGCAGCAGGACCTGAACTCCCCAAACTGGAGTCCCACTGCTGGCAAACGATGAAGGAGTCGATCACACTGTGCAGCTCTGGGTGGATGAAATGAATGAATGAAGGCTTGCTTCTACTTCCTGGAGATGTGCCAGGAACCATTCTAGAAAATACATCAGCTCATCAGTCTTTTGTTCCATCCCTCCCATCCGTGTTTTCGTCCAGTCTTGAAAGCATATTTTTCGTTCTTTAGCACCAACAAGGTCTGCGAA
Organism: Mullus surmuletus; assembly: GCA_903171835.1. Classification (NCBI taxonomy): domain Eukaryota; kingdom Metazoa; phylum Chordata; class Actinopteri; order Syngnathiformes; family Mullidae; genus Mullus; species Mullus surmuletus. The sequence goes on along the minus strand of CAESWR010000118.1, from coordinate 471,356 downwards.
TGTAAATGTTGGTCCTCAAAAGACACATTGCCATGATTATCTTCAAGGTCATCTCATAGACGCTATTGTTGAAGGTGTCCAGAGGTACATTTTAGCCTCTGAAAGGGGCCATACTCCTGCTAGTTCATGGTTGGACAGGGTACAAATCAAATCTGGTGACATGACAAAACTTACAACTGACAACAAAGGCTTCAACATTTCATTTTCATTTTTTGAAAACTGGTTTCATGGATCTGTGGTTTCATGGTGACTGTGACAATGAACTTTTGACTCAATTTGCATGAGATAAGATTCAGTCTGTATTACTAATTCAAATAAAGTTTATTAATATGAAGCCAGTACTGTATATCTTGAGTGACCTTGAACTCATGATTGTTTCTGGTGTTGCCGCAGAAACTAAAATGTCTCTTTCTTGTCTATCTTGTTTGTAGAGTCATAATCTCTTTTGGCTTTATAAACTCATGGAAAAGAACCAGAGAAATTGTCTCTTTGTGAACACTTTGGGGTAATAGGTTTGTAGATATGTATCAACAGTTTATACCTGTATCCTTCCTTACCTCAGCCATGCCATCTATTCCTCAGTGACCTCAAATTTTTGCTAATTCATTCCTTAATTCCTTAATTCCCTCATATTTACATATTGCCCATAAATTAAACACGCAAGCTGAGAATGTAAACAATATGTGTGGTTGCATAGTTGCATGAGGTTGTCCATGGTTGTAAATTCCTGTACCTCTGGCCTGAGGGTAGCAGTGTAAAGGGTCTGTGCTGGGGATGGACGGGGTTCCTCAGGATGGAGGCAGCTCTCCTGTGGACAATGCGGTGGTAGATGCTCTGCAGAGAGGGATTCAAGAGTCCTGGTGATCTTCTCGAAACTGTTCATCAGCCTCTGCAGGTGTTTGTGGTCCATAGCAGTCCCGGGCCCGCAGTTTTGCAGCTGCTCAAGATACTTTAAACAGTGCAGTTGTTAATGTTGCTGAGGATCTTGGAAGATATACCGATATTCCTCAGCCTCCCCACAAAGTACAACCACTGTTGAGCCTTCTTGACCAGCTGTATGGCGTTTGAAGTTTGAATATGGTCTGATATGGTATTTAAGGCTGCTCAACTGCTCCCCTTCAAACTCCCTGATGAAGTGTTTGAAGCCGTTTATGGGTGACTTTGTGATGAATAACTGTTTTGAAGACAGAGCTGTAGGACTCTCTGTTTGGCAGGTGCCAGGGGTGCAATGGAGGACAGCAGCAACGTTTTCTAAGGTGGACCTCTTGCTCCTGTAGGCAAACTGCAGGGGTCATAATATTTAAATACTCATGTGTGCATGTGTAAGAACACACACAGGCTGTGTGATGGCTGTTTTGATCGCTCACTTAACACTAGCTTCTGTGCCCTCTCTATGTGTGTGTGTGTGTGTGTGTGTGTGTGTGTGTGTACATGCGGGGGGAGGGTCGTGTATGCGGGGGGTGTGTGTATGTGTGTGTGTGTGTGTCTGTGTTCGTGTGTGAGCTTGCGTGCGCATGTGTGTGTCTGTCATTGGACTTCCTCTCATTGTCTCCTTCTGATGATTTCTTCCGTGAGAACCTTCACCCTCCTTCCCTTGGATCTTGAGGAACGACCACCCAAAAATAATAACCACGTCATGCAATGTGCATGTAAGTGTAGTGTGGCAAATATGTATTTTCCTTAACTCAAAAGTCAGTTTTGGCTGAAATAATGTGATTTAATTTTTTTTTTAAAGAAAAAAGGAAAGGTTCCAGCATAGCCAGAAGCGTTGTGTCACCACACGGATCACAGCACTGGCAATACACAGAAGATCGAAGAACAGTTAGTGTTTGCAGCTGTCAGTGAGGCCTACTCACACACTGATGTCTGACAGAAGGAGTTTGTGTGTGAGCTATGTGTGTGTAAGTGAAGGGTTCAGTCCGAGTATGTGATGTCAGTGATGGTTTGTTCATGTTGACTTATTTCCAGTGGTACCAAAGCACCCAGAAGGTTTTCATGGGAATAACAAAGGGCTGAACTTCCTCCTCTGGCCTGTGTGTGTTATGAAGCTGTGGTCACACATACGCCTACTGTAAGATATCTGTGTGAAGAATGAGAATGAGAGCCTGGAAGCAGAGGGAGGAACAAGTGAAATTTGTTTTCTGGGAAGAAAAGGATACATTTTTTAGAAATCATATAGAACTTTGGATCCTTTAATATGGCCGCTTCATCACCCACATCAGGCTAAGAAAGCATTTGAGACTAGAAAACTTTTGTCAAGCACATGTAGGAGCCAAATCCTCAAGTCAGCCACTTTTGCATGTGAAATTTTACAAACCAAATCAAACATTGCGTTTCATCAACGCTGCCTGCGGGCCACGTTTTGTGAGCTCAGCTTCATCTTGCCTCACAGCAGTGACTTCCTGTTTTGCTAAATGAGCATGTTACCATGGCAATGCACATGGCAAATTGGAGAATCGTAGGAAATGAAGGGGCTTCTTTATGAAGCATTCAGGTATCAAGTCTGGATTGACAGTTCCAGGATGTGAAGCTGCTCAACACTTTTCTTTCACGCGTTCGGTGTGCGGAGGGTGTCACACAAGTAAATTTGGATCACATCAGACCATGCGCACTGGAGTAAGACACTGTTTTGAGGTGTGTAGTTTTGTGGTAAAATGTACAAATTTGACATTTTGTTTCCCCTACAACATTCACAGTTTTTGAGAACAGCATTGAGTTTTGATTACTTTTGATCTCCTACCTCCACCTGTATGTGGACCACATGTCAAGCTGATCCCAGCAAGCCTCTAGTGGAGGGGGCGGGGGATGCCATGGAAGATTAATGTGGCCCTGAAGCTGCCACAGTGACGTGCTTCTGGGCAATGCTGCACTGCTCTTAACTCATTAGGGCCCGAGCCACTGCTGCAAGCCCTCTTGTTTTCATATTGGTTCTATTGATCAAATGATTGTTTATGGGCTGGAACATAATATACATTAGCTGCCAGACCTGAGCTCTGATTTGGTTCTCTCACGTTTGTCACAGTTTGAATGACAAATAAAGCTTCATGTGTCAATCTAAAAGGAAAAGACGGGTGTCGTGCTGTGCCAAGGAGTTTTTGTGTGATGATGGGAATAGAAAAGTTTGAGTGCAGCATGTCGGCACTCAGCGCAGCGTCGTGTGACAGTTGAAATCCTTCCCTCCACACGCACTGCTGAAAAAAACATCTGCTTTGCCACAAACACCATAAAAATCATTTCGCTCTACATGGGCTCACTGTGACCTTTGTCTCTGAGGCCTGGAGGCTGCACAGCAGCTGATCATGAAGGCTGCCGTCAGAGCTCGCAGGCAGTCGGCCCCAGTGACGCACAGTAGCAGCAACCTCAAACAGTTAGCACAGACTGGTGCATCCGCTTGAAGAGATGATGGGTCTAAAAAGAAAGGCAAACAAAACAAACTTTTGCTGTAGGCACCAATGTGGAGATATGGTGACCCCAACAGATGAAGGATGAAATTTAAAGAGTAACACGATCAATCCAAATCATCAAAAATTGCCACTCACATTTCATACAGCGTAGATTTGCAAAAGAGAACACTGAAACATATGCTGTATTGTTATTGGATCATCTACATAAACAATGAGACAGACCGCGACCATGTTACTGTGTTATTTTCCTTAGCACTCCCTCAACTTGATTATAAATGAAGATGGGGAGGACAGGTGTGTGCACTCTCTTAAAGGGACAGTTCCAATTATTTTTCAACATTAAGTTGTATACGATCCTCACCATCAGGGTCATTCATCAGTAGTGACTTTTCCCCCACTGCGTCAGCGGAGTTCCAGCCTGGTTTTAGTGTTGCAGAAAGTAGTTCTTTCAAGTTGCTGGATTCACAGAGGTAACACGTTGTGCTCAAAAAAACAACATGCGTTGTAACATGCGTTTTTTGGAGCAAAACACTTTATTCATGTGACCCCAGCAACTAGACTGAACTGCTTTCTGCAACACCAAAACCGGGCCGGATCTCCGGTCACGGGACGCAGTGCTTGAAAAGTCACTGCTGATGAACGATACTGATGTTGAGGATTTCATACAACTTCAGGTAAAAGAAATATGAACTATCCCTTTAATACATTTTCATTTGAAAGCCCTTTGTTATCATATAACATCATATATTTATGGAATTGGGATGAAATACAGGTTTGGACATCCAACAAACCTGAGGGGTGCTTCACAGATGAAGGTGGATTAGCTTTGTGCTTAACTGACATTACAGAGGTGCCACAGGCCAATGTTGGTGTGTGTGTCTGATGAGTGTGTCTCTCTTCACAGATGAGATCATGCAGCAGGAGATCAGGCCCCTGCTGGCGGTGGACATCATCGAGCAGCTGCATCGCCAGTTTGCCTTGCTCTCAGGTATGGAGCAGTGAGCCCCACCAATGGACACACAGAGGTTGTGGTGCAACAGACATTTCACACTATTCCATCAGATGGTTAATTTGAAAAGCATCACACACAGGTTAAGAGGGTTTGGACAATGTTTGTATTTTTGTCTCTGCACACAACCACGGTGTGTTTTTATATGAATCCATGAGCGACACAAGAATCGCATCAGTCTCCACAACTTGGAGGCAACATGCTGACCACGCTAAGAAAGCATCTGCAGGGTCCAGGTGGTGTGTCTGATGGATGGAGGGACGCCCAAAGTTCTGAGCTGTGTTCCTGTTTACAGGCGGGCGGGGGAAGGATGGAGCCCCCATCATCACCTTCCCGGAATTTTCCGGTTTCGGTGACGTTCCAGAGGAAGATTTCCTCAATGTGGTTACATACCTGACCAGCATTCCCAGGTCCATACACCTGCATGCACACACGCACGCATGCACGTACGCACACACACACAAACACAAAGTCAGTGCTGAGCTTGTCTCTCCCTGTCCAGTCTGGACGCCGCCAGTATCGGTTTCATCATCGTCATGGACCGACGAAAGGACCGATGGAGCTCAGTAAAGGCTTCCCTCTCCAGGATCGCAGTGAGTTTACACTCACACACACACACACACACACACACACACACACACTAGCGTTGTAGTACTCAAGATCAGTCTTGGTCTCGAGACCATTTTTTGAGGGTCTTGGTCTCGTCTCGGAATCGAAGGTATTTTCGCTCGGCCTTGTCTCGGTCTTGGACTGTGCAGACTTGGGTTTTTTGAACGAGACCGATCGAGACCACCACTGATAGGCTTTTTGTCCGTGCCTTACTGATAAAAGTGAAAAAGGACCCTCTCAAAAACAGCTAACAACTTCACATCATTGGTAGTAATGATTCTCCCTCAGCTGCAGCTGATAAGTTACCTGCCCAGTGTCACACAGTTTGAGCGACTGACA
>CAESWR010000118.1:455207-465968 GCA_903171835.1 Mullus surmuletus | reverse complement strand
CCCCCCCCCCCGCATACGGAGAGAGGATGGAGACGACAGGAGGAGAGGCTCTGTTCATGCTCGGCACACGGTGAACTCGTCATGAAAGATGTCTGCCAACTCAGCAATAATTAAGTTTGGTTTCCTAAACCACAACGACTTTATTATCCAAAAGTCTTGCTCTTGTCTCGGTCTCGGACTCCAAATGTCTTGCTCTTGTCTCTGTCTCGGTATTCTCTGTCTTGGTAATGTCTTGGTCTCGGTTGGTGTGGTCTTGACTACAACACTAACACACACACACACGCGGTGAGTGCGTTGATGAGTCCTTCAGGTGCTCACAGAGAGTGATGGATCCTCATTCTTTTCTTCTGAAGGGTGCGTTTCCAGGAAATCTGCAGATGGTTCTGGTGCTGAGGCCTTCCAGGTTTTTTCAGAGGGCCATTGCAGACTTTGGGATCAAACTGCACAGGGATGACTTTAAAATGAAGGTACCGGTAAGCATGCATCATTCAGCCCCAGTGTCAGTCCTTCTCAAGTGAGTGCATGAAAGAGGGAGGGGTAGTAATGGATGTTGACAACCCATAAAACAAGCTCTTAAAAGAAAATGTCAAAAGACATTGTTTTAAGTTATCCTATGACCATCCTTGGTCATGGTGGCCAATGCAAGGGAGGGATGCAAGTTTAATAACATTTAGTTTCCATCAATGATCATCCAGAACTTTTGGAATTTCAGAGTTTTTCAGACGGTCTCTGGCTGATTGACAGACGTCCATCAAACTCCATAGAAACACTTTGTACAAGCACTATATTAGACAGCCCTGGCTCTATTATACAGTGTGTATCTGCGCTCTATGGCGTTAGCTTTGTTGTTTCCCTGGGAGTACTAACCATTGTGGTGAGCTCTACTGTTTTATCAAAAGCAGTTTGGATGTGTTCGCAGATCGTGATGCTGAATTCTCTGTCGGACCTGCACAGTTATGTGGACAAAGAGCAACTGACCCGCGAGTTAGGAGGAAGCCTGGAGTATTGCCACAGTCAGTGGATACACCACAGAACTGTGAGTGGCCTTGGTACAAGGCGTTGGTGTTCCAGCCTGTGCATGGGAAGTTGGTGAGCCATATGTGCCGGTGTGTTTTCCTCTCTAGGCTGTAGAGAACTTTGCCATGACTGTCAAAGCCACAGCCCAGATTTTGCAAACATTTGGGACGGACCTTGCAGAGACAGAGCTGCCCAATGACGTCCAGTGCACCAAAGACCTGCTCGCCGCACATACGGGCAAACACAACAACCTCAAGGTGGGTGACTGGGACACCGGAACCAAGATTCTGACTAATTCATCTAAATAGTCCATCAACAGCCAGCTGGACTTTGAATATGTGTGTCTGGTTTTTCACACTTACAAGGCAAGTTGTTTTGAGTTTTGTTCTTGAGTTTTACGCATCTGTTTCCTCTGTGCCTCCACATCAGGATGAGTTGAAGCTCGCTCTGAAGCAAGGCACAACTTTATTAGGATGCATCAAGGAACAGGCAGCCAAGTCAGAAAGCCAAAAACTCAACCCAGATGAACTGGAGAACCACACGACTGTCGAAAGGTCAGAGACTTCCTCGGAGAGCACGGAGGGACTCACAGTCAGCATGGTAGAGATGTTGAGCTGCAGTGTCTCTCAGTGTGTGATGTGTGATGATGTGTGTGTGGGATGTTTCAGGCTTCTCGCCCAGCTGGATGAGACAGAGAGCGCCTTTGAGCAGTTCTGGTGTAAACACCACCTGAAGCTGGAGCAGTGCCTGCAGTTACGGCATTTTGAGCAGGACTTCAGAGAGGTACAGTCCATGTGTCTTACTGTCTGCCCGTGTCCCCATGTGCCTCTGTGTCTTTGCGTCTCTGTGTTGTTATAAGGAGCCAGGCTGGAAGCTGTGACTAAATTCTAAATCCCATGTTAAGCGACACATGTCATGGTTTTTGACATGTAGAGTGATGTCAGACATCAGCACAACATTACTTTCACTTGTCTTGCTGAGTGAAGCTCAGGTGGTGGAGGAGTCTGATTACTCCTTCATCAGTTATATCAATGCTTTTTTTTTGGTCTCATGTCTCTTTTCTTGGCTGCAGATCAAACTTACCCTGGACAGTCTGATTGAGAATCTTATGAGTATAACAGATAAAGGGGATTGTGTGCCCAGGGTTGAACACCTGCTAGATGAACTGAAAACACTGGATCAGAAGGCTCAGGTCAGTCAAAGCTATGCTGTACAGATGCACACACACTCAACATGACGCTGTGCCCCAAATCATACACTTTGTCAGAACACTCAAAGTCATTGGCATACAACTCGACCTAGTTGATTGTGTTTTGGTTGTTCACTAACAAACTAGGACCCGAATCAAATTGTTAATCATTCCCACAGGGGGAAGGATTTCAAGGCAGATTTTTTAGGGGGAAAATATTGTAAAACTTTAAAATTGGTCAAATAATAAACTTTGTCATTAAGGATACATAGCCTACTTTTATCAATATTTTATTTCAAACAGCTTGCAATAACAACCAAAAACATAATAATTTCTATAATGATGAACTAAAAATACTGGTCTCTCCTCAGATGAAGGCATTGTTTTTTTCATATATGATTAGACATGAAGCCCTTCTCTTTTTAAATAAAAAAAAAAGAAGAGGATGCGTTAGTGTTTTTTTCTCAAAATACTGTAAGAAATCATAATATGAATGTTGTCCCATTATAAACACTGGCAATCCAGATTTGATAATCTTGAAAACTGTGTATCTGGATCAGGGTGGTCCATTCCAACAGCCATCATCACTTTTCACAATTTGTGTGTGTCCTTACTTACAACATGCTAGAACACAAACCAACAACCTCAGGTTTTTACACAAAATTATTGCATTTACCAAAGATTGATGAGTGAATATTTAATTAAGATCTTATTTTTCTTCCAGCCCACAATAGAGAAGGCCCAGCTCCACGCCTTGCATGGTGACCAGCTGATCCAAAGCAGCCACTATGCTGTCGACTCAATACGACCGAAGTGTGTGGAGCTCCGACGAGTCTGTGATGATTTCAGCAATGAGGCCAAGAAAAAGTCAGATGTCTTGTCCAAATCCCTGCAGATACACATGGGAATTGCTAAGGTGGGAATGGGTTTGTTGGAAGTTTGCTTCTGATGAAAGAGTTGGAAATGAGGTTGAGTCTGTACCAACTGAACAATTGGCTGACAGAGACCAGTGACCTAACTCTGACTGAGGAAGAACTTCTCAATGCTCTGTGATGAATAGTTGGTGAATTTTTTTAGTATGACTATGGTAAATTGAAATCATTGTTGGAGTTCCATCTCTGAACTGGTGGCATCTGAATTTTACAAAGAAATCTGAATCTGCATGTCAGAGCATGGTGTCTTGTGATCAAACCTTGAGATTTATCCAGAAATCCAATCAGAGTACTGTCCAACAGCTAAATACATTTTTTCCAAGTGGGGTGAGAATTCTTTATTTGATAAGGGCTTCAAGACCTAAACCATGTCCCTAATGCTCCCGTCCATAATGGAAATGGAAACAAAATGCAGAAGAACATTTTAATCTGAACTGTTGCTGCCTCCAGGTGAGCCAGTGGTGTGAGTCTGGCATCTACCTGCTGGCCTCCCAGGCTGTCGATAAGTGCCAGTCTCAGGAGGGGGCCGAGTCAGCACTGACTGACATCGAACACTTTGTGGAGTCAGCAGAAAAGAACCAACTGACTGAGCTTAGGAACCTCCACAATCAGTATGAGCTTGTGCTCTCAGAGGACATCAAGGTATGATGCTCACGATATCAAATCTGCATTAGTTTACTGAATAATTGATGGTTAAAGCTGATGTGTGCACTTGCAGGCCAGTGTTCTGAAAGCATTGAAGCGGCTGGAGGACGTCCAGGAGATGTTAGAGAAGCGACATGTCAGTCTAAAACGGCTGTCGGCCAAACAGACCAGACCCGTCCAGCCTGTTGCCCCGAGGCCTGAGTCCTCCCCCAACCGCCACTCACTAAAAAACAACTCCAGGACCGCTGGCAGCCAACAGCGTGAGTCCAACATGTTACAGATGAACGATGCCTCCTTCTGGCAGCAGCAGACCTGCCGGAAACAGTTTCAATGACACTTGTGACATCAGACTGCATTAAACAGGCTGCCCTACAGAAGGAGACCAATTTAATAGAAGATTAAGACAAAATGCCACATCCATCCATCCATCCATCCAATTATCCATCCAAGTCTCTATCCAATTCATCCAACCCTCATCCATCCATTCAACCCCCCCATCCATCCATCCATCCAGCGATGCAGCCATCCATCTAGCCATGTATCCATACGCCCACCTTTCCATTCAATCCTTCCTCCATCCATTAATTCATCCATCCATCCATGAATAAGGGCTGTGAGCTGCAGGCTGGCTAAGTTGTAAAACATCCTCCCAAAACTGTAACTAGAGGTTGAGGCGACGCAGGCTTGTGATTGGTCTGCAGTCTCTTTTGTGTTTTTTGTCATTTTGAAGATGGCGAAGACCAGAAGTAACCCTGTTTCCTCCTTCCTCATGTCCAGCTCTTGCCCGCAGAGCGTCAGATAACTCCAACAGCAACAAGCAGCCAGCCGACGCTGAACCCAACAAGAAAAAGAACATACGCAAATCCAAAGGAGGCATCAAGGTACCATCATCGATGATGTTGCTAATCTCATAGTACCAATTTTCATCCTCCTCCCTACATTTTAGATCTGTGCTAGAATGATGACATTTCCACTGCTTCGTATTGTCCCTGAGAGTTCATATTGTCAGCATGTCACATATTTTTGGCCCCTTTGGTCCATAAATATGTGTCCAATCTGTGGACGTTTAAATGTGCTCAGCTGAATTCAATTCAGTTTATCTAAGTAAAGCCGAATAACATTCAGCATTTCCAGGTACTTAAATGGAGCAGATCTACACCTAAGTTCTTAAAGTATTCACCTGTTAGCAGAGCAGGCACTTGCCAACAGATGGCGGCCTTCTGCAGCAATCTATCTTGGAAGTCTCAAATGCATGGTACCATTCTTCTGCGTCTGTTGTGAGACAGCAAGTGCCTGACCTTAGGTTGAAAGGGCCCAATAGCTACTATTCATAGTGGTTTGAGATGTTTTGAATCGGGTTTTGACTACATTTGCAAAGATTATGGAAGAGACATAGATGAAGTGCACCTCACCGGGATGCAACAACAGTGTTGTCAAAACTAACAAGACGGTTCAGGTCAAAACTGGACTAAACTCATTAACTGTAAATACTGGACTTTGGTTTAGTGTTGTCAGACAATCTTAGGTAATCATAGGTAGACAAGTTACTCCAATCATAAAGCGGTCTGGTCTCAGTCTGACTTTAATAACAATTAATTTTTTGAGTATTTTCAGTTGGGCTTATTTAAATAAGGAGACAGTGGGTCAGTTTAAGCATCCAAAATTAATATTTATTTCATAATCATTGTCAATATAATTGCGTGTTGTATATGCAGCAGGTTTTTTTATTTTCTTTTTTCTTTTACATCAATTCAATTACATCTATATATAAATCTGCATTTGCCACACCGCACCATGTAGCAAATGCTCAAGATCTTATTGATCACATCTAGGAAAGACGCACTGCAAAAAGCAGCTGGAAATGTAAGACACTAAATGACTTCATTTGAATGAACTGTAAGAATTGGCAGGCAGCATCAGCAGGAGCTCCTGCATGTTCTGTCAGGTCATTCTGGCACGTTGCCATGGCACCAGGAGCTCAGTCAACATCTTGCTGGGCGGACAGCTGCACAGTGTGAACATGCAGGATGGAGGTTACGCCATCTAGTGGTGACTTCTTGCCATTCACGCACCCGTGAATGTGATACACAACGGTGACTCCAGACTCAAACTCCCACTCTTGGATACATCTGGGTAGGTCGGGTTCAAATCCCTGCCAATCACCAGAATCTCCTCATTACAGATGCATCTTTAGGTCTGTAGTTGAAGTGTGTAATGCTTGTTGATAATACTTAGCAATAATAAATCACATCTGAGGTAGCCATGAACAGCTGTCTTTAAACTGTGGGCAGAGATTGTGTTTATCAAAATTCCAAAACAAGGATAAAACAATTGTGAGAATATTTGTTCACTGAAAAAATGATTAGTATGAGCAAGATGAGTCTGTATCATATATTTTAGATGTTCCATACCTAATTAATACAGCTTTTTGATTATTACACTAGCATACTCAAGTAAAGCGCTCATTCTTGTAATGTATTTAAACATACATTTTGAAATAATTATTCTGTACATCTGGGTAAACCACTGACACAGAAAGAACTCTAGCCTCAGCCAGTTTTCTCCATGGGCAGTTTTTAACAGCTGATTGTTTCTACATTTGTGCTGGTTTGTTTTTGTCAATCGTATTTCATTCAGTTTGCGACGCTGCCGTACTCAGGCAACAACGGAGAGTCTGAATGAGAGTCCAGTGAGCACCTGTGGAGAGATGGCGATCTCTCTGAAGCTCATGAACTGATGTCTGGCAGGAGAAATTTAACACACATTTTGCCTCCTGAGCTTCAGCAGAGCTGGCTTTGAGCAGCTCCCTGTGAGCTGAGTGATTTCCAAAATGCCCAATTTAATAGGACAGGGACCCACCTGACAATCGCAATGACACATCGCCTAAGAGGAAGTCTTATGGACTTCTGTATTTGTATATTGCAGATCGAGGTGATGCATGAAGGAGGCCAAGGAGGCTCCGCCCATGTCGCCGTGTCCACCGAGTCCGAAGAGAGTCTGTCCAATAGACGCAGGTGAGCAGAGCACAAACACACAAAAAAAGATAATGGCACTTACATTCAGAAAATGTCTGCAGTGCGAATCATCTGCTCTGGGTTTACTTCTCCACTGACACAGTCGTACTGTCAACCAGTAGACGGAGTTTGAAGCAGCAGCAGCAAAAAAGAGAGTGAACAAATGCAGTCAGTCTGTTTATGGGGCTGGTGGTGAATAAGAACAAACAGGACCAAAACAACCACCAGACCAACAGCACTTTGCAGTATCATTGCTCATCCTGTAATTTCAGCGTCACGATTTCCATCTGGTGACATTCAGCCAACAATCGGTTTCCTAAACAGTTGAAGTGCTGGCCGGCAGTTGGAGGGTTAGCCGTTCAATATCTGGACTTGGACAGCCTGTGGTGAACTCCTGCCAATGAGCAGGATGTCACCTGGCTTGCGACTTCCCGAATCAGTGGGTGAATGTGCCTGTGAGCTTGAAGGTAAAAGATGGAACAGAGGACCTCCGACATTCAGACAGAGAAGAGTAACAGGATGGTAGAGGGAAAGGACGGACAAGCAGGAAGAGAGGACAGGCTAATATCTAAGATCTAAACACCAGACAACACAAAGGGAATGGATTGATGAAGGGAAATAGGGCAATGGGTGAGGAGTACATCATTATTAAATGTGTTGCATAATGATGCAAAACATAATATTTCTTCTCTCTAAAGCTGCTGCCTTCCCTCAGTTTCTCATTTCCACTTTTGTGGAATCCGAACTTCAGGTGGCAGAAAACCTGTCTGGAAGTGGCAGCTGTCGAATAATAATCAGGTCACAACTCAGAATGCAGAGTGATACACAATAATTTACACCAAATACCTCCATTCCTCAAATAAGTCTGCTTGTTCCATCACCCGAGTAATGTCCCTGAAAAGCCAGTGATTATGACTGATGATTAACCCTCTGAGGTCGTTAAGCAGCCTTGGAGTGTTTCAGTTGTTTATCATACTGCTAAACTATTTATCATTATACCATTGTATACCACCACTGTCAGCCAAAACAAGACCATGTCAGTCAGTGATTCCCAACCAGGCCACACGAGCACATTGCAGTCATTTCATAAGCCCATCTATAAAATGGTATGTGTGCGTTACAACTAATTCTCTGGGTAGACAATAACCTGTGGCACAGCCGGGCCAAAATCAAAACAGCTGCGTACCTGCAGGCAAATAAGGATTAATAGCTGAAATGTCCTGTTGATCTGGATTTGCGGGAGGGAGAGGAGCCCTGCATGCAAGAAAGAGGCTAAACCTAAAGTCAGGTGTAGGTTTGGTGCGGTCGCCATCTGAGCATGTAAACACAGCAAAATGGCTGATGGAAAGATGCGCAGCTGTCAACAGACGGCAGTGCGCAGTGATGCCAAGGGAGATAAAATAGTGCCATGCCATTGCAAGGTATGACTTTCTCACGGCCAAGAATTCGTGATGCAAATGGATTACTCTTTTGAACGCATATTGTTTTTTTGAAGCAAAACGCTTTATCTCTTTGACCCCAGCAACTAGACGGAACTACTTTGTGTATCCAAACCATCTCTTTAACTGTTCTAATTAAGGAGATGAAATAAGCCAATTTTCATTTAATAATCAGTTGTGTTACATTCTACTTTTGGAGAATCATTAACATGTATGAGTGAGGGGGTACTCATGGTATGTCAAAAAGGCTCAGTGCGTACACAAGACCGAAAAAGGTTGGGAACCACTGGTCAGTCATAGCTTCCTAAATCAGAATTTAGGAGGAATCAGAATTTTTTACTAATGAAAGATACTGAAGGAGCAGCAGCATGAATGAGAATTCATAAGACCTGCTGGTGTAGAGGTGATCTCCAGACCGGACGTAAAAGAGGAGAACACACATTCTCTTTCTTTTCTGTGTTTTGAAGAACATTTTTAAATCTTTATTGAAAGTCAGGAAATTGTATGAACAGCAAATGGTGAAAAATATAACATGGAAAGAAACAATTGCATCATTTTGTGGCTAATTTTGCATTTAAGTCATCTTTATGCAAAGGCAGCCATACAGGAGTAGGTGTTGTGGTAATATGGCAGACATAGGAGCACCACCCTCACTGCTGTGCAGTACAGACTACCCATAATTCCCCTTGGGTGGCCATAGAGTGAGGGGTCTGTCGCCGCATGCCACAGTGAGCGGACATCTGCAGCGTGTCCGTGTGACGTGATCATGTGATCATAGATACAGGGGTGGTATGGAGCCTTACCTTCTCCTGAAAAGTACACGTGTTCTTGAGGAAACACCCCCATGGCTTTTGCACAAATCCCCATGAAGACGTCATCAATGTACATTGAGGATTTCAGCACCAGAGTTGCATGATAGATCTTAGCGGCAACATCAGCTGAGACGACATAACCGGCCCCGGCAGTATAGTCAGGGTAGGAGGGCCAGGGATACAGTTCATAGGGAACATGATATTTACTGTCTTTACGACGAATGGGAGGGGCTCCTCTATGGACATGCCCCACCCACAGGTGTTTGGTCCCTGACTGGCTACTCAGGAGATGCTGCAAATACTTGACCAAGTTTGGCATATGGACAAAGATATCATCATCTGCAGACATGAGAAAGTGTGCGTGAGGGCAATATTGGTGGCTCCAGTGGAACTGCATGATCAGTTTGGTCGTCAGGTTGTGGAAAGTATCCACAAAGTCCTGCTGGATCAGGTCTCTGTGGGCCCGGTCCTCTTGTAGCAGGACACTCTGCATCTTGGACCTCTGCCTGTCATCCGGGTGTACCCCAAGGGCAAAGACTACCCTCACCCTTGCCCCCATTTCCGTCCAAATGTAGCTTTCGTTGCCCCATGTGTCCCTGATGGCTCGGCGCCGCTCGTAGTTCTCTGGTGACGTCTTCACAAACAGAAGGAGGAGAACATCTCCCCAGGTTTCAGCCTTAGCACCGCCTCCTCTGCATTTACTGGGGTGGTTGATGAGGTATGAATGACTCAGCAGCTCCCCGGCCACACCATGAGAACCATCCTCCACTGAGTGCTGGTTGGAACTGATGGCCAAGGAAGAATTGAGGAAGTCGTAGCTGTTGACCAAGTAGCGATACGTGTAGGACTTGACGTGGCTGACGACATGGTGGTCCAGCTCCTCCCAACACACCATCACTACACACAGGGCCAGGCAGGTGCTCAGCAGCTGCACACACTGGTATTTGCGAATACGACGGAAATTCATAATTCACAATTTGCGGGGTGTCCAAATGCTACGTCAACTCTCTCTAGAAACGATCCCCTCGTTAGTCGCCTGTTTTCTGAAGCCAGAGGAGATACTTCAGCATCTGCCTCATTTCAGCATCAATTTGTGTGGCCTCCAATCAAAATGTCAGCATCCTCGTTGCTTGGATCTACTATATATAAATCTTGCTTCACCTGATCCAACTCTTTATGAAGTCCAGTAGGTTGTTGTTAGGCTCTTGGGTGGTCTGGGGTCTCTTTTGCTTTTCCTCCTCTGTATGGTGAAGCACAGGCTTCGTGCCGTCATGCTGGTGGGCCTGCTGAGAGGCTCAGTGACGTCAGCACAGCTCCAAACGGCAAAAACCAAAAAGCTCGCAGTCACCTGGAAGGCAGGAACATAGGAACATAATCATGATGATGAACTTAGTATTTTGTAAACATTTAAAGAGGTCCTTCACCTGGAACCCTTCCCCTTATTTTCATTCTCTGCTGATGTTTATCATGCAAGCAAGTCTCACGTGACTTTTCAAATCATTTTGGATTCCATTCAAAAGTGACTTGATTATTTATTATTATCATTTCTAATTCTCCAGGTTTTTATTCATTCTTATATTGTATTAGAATATATTTTTGGTTGACTTTTGGATAAGGTTTTGTCGTTTTTTTATTTTATTTTGGAAGCTAAAGCCAGGAGGAGATGAAGAGCACAGCTACTAGATCAGATGATGATAAATGTGAACGTTTTAA
>CAESWR010000118.1:407658-455158 GCA_903171835.1 Mullus surmuletus | reverse complement strand
AGCTTTACACACACACACACACGCGCGCGCGCGCGCAAACGTGACCGACAACCTAAGAGACCTCTGACCCGAGAAACACAACCTGAGAGACCTCTGACCCGAGAAACAACCTTAGCGACCTCTGACCCGAGAAACAACCTTAGCGACCTCTGACCCGAGAAACAACCTTAGCGACCTCTGACCCGAGAAACAACCTTAGCGACCTCTGACCGGAGAAACACAACCTGAGAGACCTCTGACCGGAGAAACAACCTTAGCGACCTCTGACCGGAGCGTGTGCGGGCGCTCCGAGTCTCTCGGTAAGTCAAACCTTTTCCGAACCAGTTTGCTCTCCCCAAAGAGAAGCAGATGCTATGGAAACGCGCCGCGGGAGCTGTACGGCAGCGAGGTCGAAGGCGTGGTGGGGACACACACACACACACACACACACACACTCACCGCGGGGAGGAAGACCGCTGACCCTCTGTGGCTGTGATGGAGGTATGATCCTACAGAGCTGCGCTGCCCCTCTGTAGCCGCCCAGTGGCGCAAAAACACACCACGTGATGTTTAGACGCTACTGGTGTGTGTGTGTGTGTGTGTGTGTGTGTGTGTGCGCGCGCCATCATCGAATGTCTGCGGGTTCTCCCACAGACGGAGGCCATCATTGAGTGCAAACGCTACAGGAGCTCCTTCCCACTGAGGTTCTGGCTTGTCCTCCATGACTCCGCTCCACTGAGCAGATTGCAAATGTCTCTCCCAGCTGTGTTGCTGACATGTGAGCGGTGTTTAAAGAGCCGAGCAGCGCAGCCTTCTTTCTTCTTGGGTGACACGTGTTGTGTGTTGAAAATGTCACTTCCTCGTGCTCCATTTCTACAGACGAGAACGTCCATTCCAACCATCTCACTTTGAGCTGTGCGTCAGTTACACTCAGAGAAGCCGAGACCGGCCAGCTGCTTCTGCCACAGTGATGATGATGACGACGTGAAAACGTTTGGGGGAGACGGTGTCGTCAAACAGGGTCCCTCACCTCGTCTCAGCTGAAACCATGTCAGTGATGCTGTGACAAAGCCCAGCCGCAGTGTGGGTTCACTACCGTCAACTCTGTCAATGTCAGTGCTGAGCCAGCAAAAACTAGCATGAAAGAGGGGCATTAAACCCACCAGAGCCCCCCGCCGGAAGAGGCTGCTGACATCTGTGTGGTGTTGCCACACAAAAGGCAGAATGCATATTTCCACAGCCGCAACGGAACAGCACCCAGAGCTCACTCCAGAAGCTGTGGGGTAGAGTGGGACCCTCACCCACAGCAGAGCCTAAGCCCATGGAGCTGAAACCTCTCAGCCCTTGTTTTAAGTCCCGGCCAATCCCACTCCTCAATGGGATAACAATGTGAGCTGCTCTGCCAAGCGCTAAGCTCAGAACATGCCCGCTCTCAGATCATCTCGAGCCATTTTGGAGTTTCTGTGCAGGTGTGCACGTGACAGACAAACTCCAAACTCCTTATTAATTTCTTTCCATCCCAACACCGTAAATGTGGGAACAACATATGTGAACAACCTTCTGAATCATTGAATAGAGTCTTTTACCAGCTCAACAATGTTTCTTCGCATTTGATGACGACCAAAGGCGATTTAGCCGATTAGATTGCATTGGATTAAGTTAAACTAGATTAGATCTATACTTTATTGGTCCTGAACAAGATTCTATTTCAGTTGCACTATTTACGCACAAATCCCATTCACACGATGAAAGGAGTAGACTAAAATACAAAAAGACAACAAATTAATATCCTTGATGAAGCTTTGGTGTATTNNCCCCCCCCCCCCCCCCCCCCCCCCCTCCACAGAAACACACCTGGCACCAAACTGTCACCACACTGCGCCAAAGAGTATTCAAAGGTGACAGGACGAGCTGATGTGATTGGCAGTGATTAACCACGCCCACACAGAAGCATCCCTCCTACTTTCAGTTTGGCAAATTACCAAGAGATTTAATCGCACCTATTAGGTTGGCTGCTCCTGCTTCATAAAAACAGAGTCAGTGGTCGTTGTGCGCTGGGTGTGAGGAGGTGCTGTGTGTGAGGCAGAGATGGTCACGCTTTAGTAAGTGAAGTCACAGGATCTGTCGGAAATAGAGCAGTTATCAGGGAGTTGCAGCTGCTGACTGCAGCACTGCTACGTTCCCGGGTCGTGGTGGGTCGGCCCAGGAGCGGCACAAAACTGCTGCCACCTAGTGTCAGCAGACAGGCAAAGGTCTGGTGCTGAGAGCTGATAAATCATCATTTTCTATGTTTTTAATTGTCTGCTGGACTCTGCCAGCCCCCCCCCCCCCCCCCCCGGCTTTTCATTTTACTTCTTCAAGTACATTTCATTCTGATTTGCTAGATGTATTAAGTGGAAAATACTGCATTTTCTAGGTGTTCTGGTGACTGATAATAATTATTTCCCCTCAAACCACCACCTTTGTCTGTGCGCTGACGCCTGCAGTCACTCATAATTGCTCTTAAAGGTGTTTTTTTTTAATCCCTTTTAAGGTAACAGCCTTTTAGTCACAAACACGTGCACCTACCGGACTTTTTGATAATCCAGTCCAGCTCCTGTTTTCTTGGTCCACCCCTCTCCGTCCACTGTTTCATCTCTCCAAATGACACATTGTGTTTCTTTCAGCTGGTTGGATATTTATTTCCTTTTTCTTCTTTTTCTCCTCATTTGCTCCAGCGATTGAGCTTTGGGCAGTTTCAGATGTGATTGTCAGATATCTAGTGTGAGCCTCAGAGCGACAGATACGGTGTGGCTAGGATGTAGGATGTGTGAGTGTGCGCACTCTGAAGAGGGTGGAACTACTGGCAAACAGTAAAGACCCTTTGTCATCCCAACCCCCTCACTCACAGTTCCTTTGAGAGCGCTCTCTAGTATGGTCAGATGTCTTTTTAGAATGAACGTGGAACAGCTTGTTGCTGAACACGGCAGCCAGTCTGTCAGTCCCCTTCTCTCTCTCCTCACACACACACACACACACACACACACACACACACACACACACATACACACACACAAACGCACACCCTGATGGTGGAAACTGAAATGCAAGGTGCTGCTCTTCCCAGTCGGTTTGAGGTTCAGCGTCTTCCTCAAAGACACTTTGTCACAAACTCAGGGACTTAACAGCTAAGCCTCCAGTTATAAGATGTTCGCTTTACCTACCGAGCCAATACTGCTTGATTTAGTCAGTAAGACAAATGCTGTTGCTGTCTTATATGTATTCAGGCATCACAAGAGTTTGTCTTTGATTTTAAGAACATTCAGTCGGCGTACAGTTGCAGGCAGTACATACAATAATACAACATGTGCTCGCAAATTTGGATCAGCTGACACAAACACATCATGTGCAATAAACCTAATTATAGCCGTGTTTTTCGGAGTCTCGGAGGATAAGTGGGTGCCTGTCTGTATGTGGACATGTCTGACATCACACAAAGCAGGGTTTGTATTTATGCCATTGTGACATTTTCCCGGCGACCGCATGCACACAGTCAGGTAATGGTCACGCGAGACTGGCCCATTGTGTGCACACACACATACTCTGGTTTTTAACAGTTACTGTGTTCTAGTTCCAGTTTGGCACTAATGTTCAGTAGGTTGATGTTACTAGAATAATTATCTCCATTAAGTGTATTACCTTCAGTGATATTGCAAGCATTCATGTGTTAAATGTATGTTTCTGTTAAATCTGTTAGGTATTTAGGACAAGTTGAAAACTGAACTAGTTCATTGATTCATTCGTTGATTCATTCATTCATTCATTTTTTTTTATTTGTTCATTTATTTTTCCTCTTTATGATTATTATTTCTCAAGTTTTTAGTCTGTTATGGGCAAAAGTACCGTATGGAAGCCACTCTATAAGCAGGATGACCCTCTTGTTTGTTAGGTTGGGTGGGGATGGGAGTTTGTGTGTGTTTGGAATATAATAGGGCACATCATTTGCAATGATGTCATGAGAAAATAAAAAGCGCAAGTCATAAAAAAAAAGAGAATTGAAACTGGGCACAGTATAAAATTTGACCTGACCTCTGTGGATGACTGTATACAGTGTAAGAGGGCAGCCATGGTTTATTACTTCCTCTCCATTGGTAAAGTTGTCCATGTTTCTCCTCTTCCTCTGTTTTACTCCATTACAAGTCCTGATGAAGTTTCTCTCTTGCTTCTCACTGTTCCAAGTCACCCATGCAGTTCCACCCCCTTCCCAGGTTTATGTCAGTCATGTTGACTAAACTGGTCTGAGGGAAATTCTACTGGAAAGGTTTTTTTTAAAAAAAAATTATGAATTGTTCAGCAATTGTTTTCTTTCTCTTCAGACACATCATGACAGAGCTGATTGAAACCGAGAGGCTCTATGTGGAGGAGCTGAAAAGCATCATGGAGGTACGCTGGCTCTTCCCATTGCTCTCCTACTTCCTACATCCCTTCAGCTTTATCTTCTACAGGTTTTACTTTCACCGTGACTGCAAGATAATAAATACCAGTAAAAGTCGATGTTTTAAGAGGTTGGAGGATTCTAACCCTGGAGATATTTGTTGTTAGTGGTAAGGATACTGTCCTCACCGAGTTAGCTACCATGATCCAAGAACTCATGATTATGTCTATTAAGTGTGTTATGAGAGGATGAGATCAATTTGTTAAGTGATGTCCTGTTCCTCAATGTCTCAGGTCTGTGTCCAATCATCGCCTTGCGAATGAGTTTGTTCATCCTCTTAGTGTCACTGACACAGTTGCAGCTACTCTAGCAGAGAACAGCACAGATGGCATTTGGAGAAGATCTTCAGCATTTTGAGAGAAACGTTGAGGGACCTAAAGAAGTATAGTCCGCTCATTCCTGTCTTGTACCCAGCAGCAGTTTTGGACTTCCGGCCCAGTCTGCTGTTCAAGGGGACACCTAAGAACCTGTCCTGGTCCACTTCTTCAGTGTCCTGACCAGTTAGGATGATGAGCTTGGTTGCAGCTCCTCAAGAGCACTGACATTTCCATCACCTCTTTCTACATTCAAGACTAGATGATTTCTGCTTCCCCGCGCCATGAAGCCTGCCACCAGGACTCCTTCCGAGATGGGCAGGAGTCGGCCTGTGAGCTGACTCCTGTCTCTTTGGCGGGACAGTCCTTGCCAAAGACCTGAACAGCTGCAGACCGGTTGTACTCACAATAGGCATTGTGAAGATACTGGCCTCACATCTCTTTCTTCCAAATCAGGAGGCGTACCGAACAAACAGCTCAGACCACTTCAACATGCATGCAACTCAGGTTCCCTTAGCTCCACTTTAGGCTCGGCCTGCACCTTCTCCCATCAGGTGGAGGAGCATATCCCCTATGAGAAACCTTGTTAGGGCTCTAACTAACATCATTGCTGTTGTTGATTCATATAAAATTGCTCCATCCAACCACTAAAACAAGGCTGCCACTGGGTCTGCTCCAAGGTCTCCTTTGGAGTTCCACACACATGTCAAGTATAGATACAAAGGTTTAAAAAGACTTCTGTAGAAGTTGACATATCAACTCAAGCATTTTACTCAAATAGAAGTAAGTACTGTTTTCAAAACTACTTAAAGTGATATTTTGGTTTGAATGAAGTTGGGTCCTCTCACGACCTATATGGTAGATATTACACTTAACGCAGTTTTTTCCCGCTAGAAAAGCTCACAGCGCCCACACGGAACCCCTGCCTCCTGCTGCATCTGTGATCCCTGTTCAATTCAGATGGAGCTATTTTCTCAAAGTTTAGTTAACCAAATAAGCATATAAACGTGCGCCAACCTAAAAAATGTGATATTGGTCTGCCTTCACGCTCCATTTAGAGAATTTTGAGCGCATTACTTTCCAGCAAAACCACAGATAAATATGGCTCTATTTCTCATCCAAATCTGAATGTTAATGTTAATGCTGAAAAGTTTGAGGTGCGTCTGTTTCAGTGGTATTTATGCCCATTGAAAATGAACGCATTAAACAAATTACATTAAAGAACCATATGTGTACTACTGAGCATTAACAATGTTTCATGGATCATGAAGATATGATGACTAGTTGCCGATAAGAATTGTAATGGGGCAAAAAGTCAGACTTCAGAGGCATGTTATCAATAGCCTTTATTGAAATGTTCATGTAATGAAATAAAATAGGAGTAACAAGGCTATTTTTAAAATCTAAGGAGTAGAAAGTACAGATAATTGCGTGAAAATGTAAGGAGTTGAAGTAAAAAGTCGGCAAAAAAATTATTTACTCTTCTAAAGTATTGATACCCAAAGTTTCTACTGAAGTAAGGTAGCAAAGTACTTGTACTTCGTTACTTGACACCTCTGGTGAGGTGCAGAATATTATCCAAACAAGTTTGTACGTTGGGACATCAGGACAATTGGAGTACCTCCGACGAGCGAGGACTTTATGAACTCTCCTCGTAGGCTGTTACTCCCACCGTGGCTGTGCTGTAAACTACACACAATTCATTTTCAGGTTCATAGTGCACGTTCCTCATCATCATTCGTGGGCATCAACTCCTAGAATTTCTTTGGCTGTCCAGATGCAGAGCAAACATTTGCTGACAGGCACTTTGTTTCAGGTTGAAATGATGGCACTGGTGTTGATTGTATTTATGACTCATTCTCTATCTGCTATCTTTTCCTCTTCACTCAAATCCCTCTCCCTACCTCCTCCCTCTCCTCAGGGTTATTTTTCAGAGCTGGACAACTCAGAGCTCAGTCACCTCATCCCGCCATCCCTGGAGAACAAGAGGGATGTGTTATTTGGAAATCTGCCAGATATATTTGAATTTCACAACAGGTAGGCTCTCACTTTGTACAGAGCTTACCGTGATATGCAGTGTTTTTCTCAATCTATGTGTTTGTGAGTGGAGACCAAGCAGTACAACTTCTGACTGGACCAGCGTGGTAGTCTCTCTCAGCTGAGTGCTTTTCTCTGTCGGTTCACACTTCCGTAATAAGTTTGATGTAGCGCATAAAAAATGAATGGTCAAGCAGGTTGATATGGCCAACAGAGCCAGACCTTCAAACATTTTCCTGGTTGGTTCATCATCCGTCTCCGCCAATGTTTCCGCCATTTGTGTGAGAGTGACTGAGAAGCAGAAACCAGTCCTCGTGCTCAAATCCAACTGTAGAGACAGACACCTTCTGCCTGCTTCGTAGGAATTCACTTGCTAATAATTCAGGATCAGCAATTCACTGCCAGTGTTGAGCTGGAGCAGATGTTGTGGCGACTTTGGAACTTCCCAGAGAGGAAGCCTGGATGGGACACAGGAAACTATCAGAGCATCCAAAGTGAACACTGTTGGAGTTTGAGAAGGTCAGGTTAAATGCTTTCCTACACTTGTGCGTTCATCCCATCACAGGTGATGCTGTCGATATTCAGGTTAGGTACATATTCCGTTTACTGAAACTAACTGCAAACAGGGTTATTCCTTTATACATGGTCATTCTCATCAGTTGGGATATTCCGATCAAACCAGTGACGCACGGAAAACTTTTTCGACTTTCCGCTCACCTTTTTGTGGATCTGGCTATCCCGGTAGTTTCTACCATCTCCAAATGCCATGATGTTTGTGTCTTTCATCACACATATGAAGTGATTTGTTTCCATTCAAATGGGTTATTGGTGTGTACATGCCTGTGCAACCAGGTTATTGCTAATATTCCCCTTAGAAAAGGCTTATTTAATGCATGTAAACGTAGCCAGATACACAGTGGCCAAGTTACATTTTTGGGAGGTGCTTGCTAATCATTTGCAACCTGATGAAGAACTGTTTGTTATGAATTGGTGCTATATATATAAAATAGAATGAAATTAAGAATCTCATCTTGAAACTCACTTCTGTCGTCGTGCACTCACCCTATGATAACCTGTATTATCTTGCTGCTGTTGTATTGGTTCATTGTTGTTTCTGTTTTTGCGGCTGTTTTATTATTGTTACTGATCTTTTGCTTGTATGACAAACAAATTGGATTTTTTTAATGATGATAATAATGACAATCATTTACCAAATAGGGACTGACATATGAAAGGTCAAAGTGAACCTCATGAGCCTTTTTATGAATAATAAAAAATGTGAACGCAGCTTGAGACTGGTACATAGTGGGTCACAAAATACTTTCCTTTTAAGCAGCACTCTCTGAATTAGAGTTCATTTTTCATAACTCCACGGTGAGACGGATGTTCTATTGACAAGTTAATAACTTCTGTAATTGTGCGCATCTGGTTACAGTGCCAGACATTGGTTGCAGGTTAAAAGGATTGTGAGCAACATTAAGATTGCTTGTCTTTTCAGTGATCCACACAGTGAGCCAAAGCTTTTCTTCAGGGTCAGAAATACATAGCTATTACAACAGTCTACCATGTACAGTATACCATGTAAATATGCAAGTGGAATAATTGCGTGGGAGATGGTTGCAGGTGTTGTGCCTTCAGGTGAATGAGATGTGCAGCTGCATCCTGAAGAGTGGGGGATTAGGCCTTTGTGCCTTTGTTGTTTGGTTCACGACAAAGCTCTCTGCATGGTGGCGCAGAAATCTCATTGTATGAGGTGGACACTGTACTCGGCAAGTATGTGAGGCAACAGACCCCGCCCAACTTCAGTAGTAGCTATTCAAACGTTTGCAATTTATTCCATTTTTGAATAGTGTGAGCTGGTTATCCATCCCAAAACACGCACACCACCAACAGCCATGGAAAAAGAGGAGGTGGTACCATAGCGATCTTTTTACTTGTCATAGCTGATTGCACGGTCTCCATGTGTGTTCAACCCATAAACCAGAGCTGCACGATTATGGCCATAATAATAATCACGTTTTTTTTAATCACTATTGATATCATGATTATCGATCACGATTATTCATTATTCATTTGTGAAAAGAGATAAGCAGTTTGATAATGCCAAAGGAGGTTCAAATATGTTATGATGTAGCCTAATTGTGAATAAAGAATACCTGAATATGTGAGCTTGTGAACAATATCTTTTTATTTCACTTCCACGTGAATTAATATGTAGGCCTATGTAGAAAATAAATAGGAATGAAATTGAAATGACCAACCACTTGGAGGATGTTGAAGTGAAATGCAGTAGAGCCATGGGAAGAGCATGCATTTCAAACATCAATATCGCTGACGATTATGCGCATGTAGCAGTGAAATATCGCAATTTCGATGTAAATTCAATTAATAATGCAGCCCCACCATAAACTGTCTCTCGTGTAAGAGTTTTGGCGA
This sequence comes from Mullus surmuletus, assembly GCA_903171835.1. NCBI lineage: Eukaryota > Metazoa > Chordata > Actinopteri > Syngnathiformes > Mullidae > Mullus > Mullus surmuletus. The sequence continues at coordinate 445,918 of CAESWR010000118.1, read as the reverse complement.
TATTATTGTCTGTTCAAGTGGCGTGACATTGTGTGGTGTGTGATCTCTTATCGGGTGTGGTGGCCACATTCGTAATCTCAAGTTTTTGTGTTTGCCGGCTATGAAAGTCGCATAGTGTGTCCCCAGGCTAACCTCACCACTGCCGCCGGCCTGCAGGTCTGCATAGTTTGACACTCAACATATTGATGGTTTTGAGGGTATTTGATGAGGAGTAGCTGATTTTGCTGGTGTAACGGCACTTTGTCCTTAAAGTCAGTATGTTTAAGTGTGGTTTGAGATGCAACAACAGACCTTAGTTATCAACCGCCACATATCAAAATCATCTAAGTGTTCATAGGCCACATACTGTGTGTTGTACAATCTTTTCTGAATTGGCACACATACATATCAGGCAAACAAAGTATGTATTTTTGATATTTAAAACTTCTTGCCAAAACATTTACAATGCAGTCATCCCTTAGCATCCAACTGGACTCAAGACACAAAGTGGTCTGCCATTTGACCACCAGAGGGCACTGCAAAATGCTAAAGCTTTTTGTTTGTTGAACATTGAATTGGATTTAAGCACTCGTTTTTCCTCTGGATTTTTTTATGGAATGTTTTCCTGCACGCAACCTCTAGACCACTTCCTTTCTGCTAAACACTGATTTATTTAAATCAAGACTGATGACTTTAGCTGTAATTCGTAACCAAACAAGAGTCAAATAGGTGTGCCACTCTGCTGCCAAGTCATGAACAAGTCATGAAATTTTGAGTATCCGAAGACACAAAAATGGTAACATTTAGGAATGTTACGTCAGTGCCTGGATTGATTAGATTAGTGGCATATGTCAACGATCAGGTAATGTGTGTTTCATGTTCTTAATCTTTATGTTTGCAAGGACATTTCTGAGAGAGCTGGAGAACTGTGCTGAGAACCCAGAGCTGGTTGGAACCTGTTTTTTGAAGAGGGTGAGTATCTAAACGTCTTTAGAGTATTTGAATTTAACATACATATTTTCATTTTGGTTGTTGCATTCTTTTTAAATAATTTAATTGAGTTTTATCCTTTCCAGCCTCTGCACATTATTTTTAAGAAAGTGTACAATGTTATGAATTAGATTTGTACGTGAGTTAATTGAAATTCAATTCATAAAAGAGAAAAGAGACTTTTCATTGTGGGATTGATACCATGTTTCTCTGCAAATATTCAGATTAAAGTCCATAGATGTGTTCACTTTGTCACTGTTCTGGGATGTTGGGATGTTGGGATGTTGGGAGCGGCCCAGACGGGAGTGAGGACTCTTTTCTCACAAACACATCTTTATCTTTTCAGAAAGAGGAGCTGCAGGTTTATGAGAAGTACTGTCAGAATAAACCCCGCTCTGAAGTCCTCTGGAGACATTGTGGAGACAGCCTTTTCTTCCAGGTAACACACATACACACACACACACACACACACACACACACACACACACACACACACACACACACACACACGACTCCTCTAAAGTCATGGGAATAACTGGTGGTGTTGTCGGTTGTCATTTACGTTTGCACGACCGACAAGGAAGCAGTGCAGACAAGCAGCTCTGATCTCACGGATTTCACTGATCAGATGAACAGATTTAATGTTTTCCAGCACCCAAAGATGGTTCAAAGTGTGTTGATGCTCGTTCTGTTGGGGCTATGCCTTCCAATTTCAGCAGAAGTTCGACCGTCTCATGTCGAACCCTCTCCACTGCCTTTATTGAAGCCATAGATGTGTTTTTTGAGGAAATATTTGTCTACTTCAAACAATGAGTTATAACAGATGAGATGCGTGAACTCGTAGAGACAGATTTGGTAAAACTGCTATTACTTTACTCTTTACTTTTTTTATTCTGCTCTTCTACTTTGCTCTACTATGCTTTGCTCAGCTCTATTCTAATCTGATGTGCTCTACTCTACTCTATTCCAAACTTCTCCACTCTACTCTACCTACTCTACACTACTCTGCTCCACTTTGCTCTACTCTCTCTACTCTGGTCTGCTTTACTCTTCTCTACTCCACTTTACTCTGCTTCACTTGACTCTACTCTGCTCTACTCTTTTCTGCTTACGTGCCTTTGCAGCAGGTCTTTTTCCTTTGCAAGAAATACAGCCGCAGTGTAGCCGGTTGTCATAGCAACACTGCTTGAGACTGCTTTACCATCTCCTCTAGGAACGTGACCCAGCTGGATGCTGCTGTTTGCAGCTGTGCAGGTGGAGCAGCAAGCAGAGGCACTGGACTTAGATTGTAGCTCTTCAATCCTCAGTTAACCCCTGATTGAATCTTCAAATTGGTCTTACTGAGATAAAGTGATGGCAGATTTGAAATCTAAAAGGGCATATTCTCACCTGAAAAAAATCTCCGAACCTCACTATCTCATCATGGTTGAGATAGTGAGGTGACACGTTAGCAGGTTACAGTAAGATGGTATATAATAGTGTTTTTGTTGGTGTGTTCCTCACTACACACTGTGTTTATGACAACAGGAATGCCAGAAGAAGCTCGACCACAAACTGTCTCTGGATGCCTACCTGCTGAAGCCTGTCCAGAGGATCACCAAATACCAACTCATGCTCAAGGCAACTACATGCACACACCAATGATGCCACAGCAGACATCACTGCACTGATAGAAAGTCGCGCGTCAACTTTTTGCCTTATACAGCTTTAAAACCAAATTAATTTCATCCCCCTCTGGGTAGAAGCTCAATGTCTTCCACAAAATTGATTGATTATTGTGTCAGGGTGTGTGAGGGCAATAACGACAATGAGGAAAAGATGCACTCGTATACAGATTCACTTGCATTTTTACGCTGTGCGATCTTGTTCAAACTCTGTTGAAAGCTTATATCAGAAGATGGTATTTATATGCACCCATACAAGAAATGTGGATGCTATAGTCCTCCTTGCTTTTCATCCATTTACTTCCCAATTTGCTCTCTGCTTCTCCAGGAGATGTTAAAATGCAGTAAAGGCGAGGGCACGGCCGAACTGGAGGAAGCCTTAGCCACCATGCTGGACATCATTAAGTCAGTGAATGACTCCATGCACCAGATCTCCATCACAGGCTTCGAGGTGACTATGTGTCTCCTGCCTATCGATGTCAGATTAGTGTGACTGTGTGTGTGAGTGTACATCTTCACCATGACTTTGCAGTCTGTAAAGTTTGCAACATTGAGAATCAATGTTGTGGTACCTGAAGCTCACAGTTACTAATAGTGCTATTCCACTACATGGTTCCAGCTATACTCTACTCTAATCCACTCTAGTCTTCTCTACCCTACCTTACTCTACTCTCTTCTACCCCCACCTCTTCACTCCTCTCCTCTACTCTCCACTACTCTCGTCTTCTCTACCCAACTCTACTCTGCTCTACTATAATCCACTCCAGTCTTCTCTACTTTGCTCTACCCTACCCTACCCCACTCTGCTCTGCTCTGCTCTACTCTACTCCACTCCACTCCGCTCCACTCCACTGTCGTCTTCTCCATTCAAATCAACTCAACTCAACTCAACTCCACTCTACTCTGCACTACTCTACTTTACTCTAGTCTTCTCTACTCTACTCTGCTCTACTCTACTCTTATCCACTCTAGCCTATTTTATGGAAATATCTCAATACAGAGTATGAAGCCACTTTTGCCACACTGAACTTTTAACCCTTTACCACTCAGATGCATCAGTGTTGGTAATCGGAGGGAAAGTATTCTAACCTGTCTGATCATTTACTGGTCAGCTGTTACAGTATAATTGAAATCAAGACACAATAGTGCAATGGAACATAAATACCAATACACATTTTTGCTAAAAATATGAAGGTGGATGATTGACCATAGTGCGTCACACACAACATTCAGGATATCGAACTGGAGCTTCCCGTGGAAGGATGAGCTGTTTGTTTGCATGTAATCCGTGTGTGTGTCACAGGGAAACCTAGGTGAGCTGGGGAAGCTGCTGATGCAGGGATCCTTCAATGTGTGGACAGACCACAAGAGAGGTCACAGCAAGGTAGGCCTCCTCACTCTACCAACATGATCAGAGGACTTTGGGCTCCAGGGACCTCTTCAGAGAGCCACATTGCTGTCATCATACCTGTCTGACACCCATTTTTGAATACATGCTCCATTTCCGTAGACCTTTGGATGGTTTCATGTCATAGATAAGAGGCACCTCCAATGCGATGAATAAATTACATGTTGTGCTGAGGTCTGTGTGTGATGACTGATATGGTTGCCCTGCAAAGTAGGATAATTCTAGATTTTGATGCACAGTGTGGCAGAAGCTCACAGCATGATGAGACTCCTCCGACACAAAGATCAGATTTGGATTTGTTCGATGGCTCCGCAGTCAGCCATATCAGAGAATATACACTATGTTTATAGATGTGACCCGACAGATGCATAAATAGAAAAAGAAATGAAGAAATTGTGTCTGTGCATGATGCATCCGCTCCAGCAGCACATGTGGGCTTGTAGTTGTTGCTGTCATGGCTCATGATGATTAGACCTCTCAAAGCAAGAAGACATGAGCTGCTTTTCTGTTCCAGGTGAAGGACCTGGCCAGGTTCAAGCCCATGCAGAGGCACCTGTTCCTGTACGACAAGCTGCTGCTCTTCTGTAAAAAACGAGAGGAGACCACGGATGGAAATGACAAGACGCCATCTTACGGTTTCAAACACTCACTCAAGGTCAGGAAAATCCTCTATTGTGTATGTGCAAGTGTGTGTATGAGTGTGTGTACGGGTGTGTGTATAGGTTAGTGTACAGGTGTGATTACAGTTGTGTGAACCGTTTAATGTATCTGCACTGGGGTCCTAAGGGGGATATGTCTCTGTCAGTGCATGCAAGTGCTCACCATCACCGGCGCAAACACAGGGAAAAGAAAAGCAAATTGTTTGCTAGGCATGCTGTTCACCAGTCCGTTTTGTCAAATCATGTTGAACGATGCACCCCCAGTCTCTGAATTTCCCATTTTTCCTCAAGTCATTGAAGAAAAATAGATAAGAGGGGAGATGCACCTTCCATGCTAGCGTCTTGAGTAGACAATCCACCACATTCACGTTTATGCTAGTGCCTTGGGCCGAATTAAGTTAGCTCAAATGATGGGCAAATCATGGAGGTGTGAGATTACACCACCACCAACCATTCACCATACATCAACACGCACATCATTGGTCAGAACTCATTGGCCAGTGGGTCACCCGTCAATCATTTAGCCTATGTTATGAAAATAAGAGCCACTTCAATTAGATGTGATTTGGCTGCATGAAATTAGCCCAATCCGAACCACCCGGTGATTTTCTGATAACAATCTGGTGTTTTCACAGCAGGGTTCATTAAACCTTTTCACAAGCGTTGTATATTATTCAAGCAGTATCTTTCTCATCAGCTGTATAATGCAGGGAGGGCTCAGCCCAGCTAGACAACTTATACCAGACGTCATTGAAGACTGGATACATAGTGTTGATATGTCGCTGTGTGGTTTGGAGCAATAAAAGGGGGGGAAAAAAAGATTGATTAATTGAACAATAAATGAAATCTGGAATGTGTGTCTCCTCAAGAAAATGGCGAATTGTTCCTGAAAAACCATAAGTAACATAAGAAACAAAAGGAGGCATAAATGCTGGCTTTAGAATGTGTCCAAATGTTGTAGAATTATTAAAGACGGACATTTCTCCATGTAGACTCCAGAAGTGGAGCTGTCCTCGCTAAATTTTTTATTACAAACACAAGATGTTCATTAACATCTTTACAGAAATAAAGCCCCAGACAAAGTCAGGTATGAATGAAATCTGCCTTCATGTTTGCACTGTCCTCCCTGGACTTCAGTTCCTCATTACATTCTCCCTCTTCAGCCCCATAGGAACGATAATAGTAAGGCAAAATAGTCAGACAGACTCCATAAGTTGGTTTTAGCAGTAGTTGCATCTAGCTAGAAGTAAACAGGAAGTGTGTGCTTTCGGTTGCAACTGCTGTGTGATCCTATAAGTATTGCAAGCTGGTGTTAGCAACACACTTACAGCAACTGTTCGTTCTGTTGATTATAATCATTAATCTGAATGCGGGTAGCACAGCAAAAAAGCAGGTCAGCTTGTGGGACGGGGAGTTCATCCAATTTTCCCTGGCATCTGGGACGGTCATGTGGACGCTGTGGCACGGATGCACCTCTGTCGGCCATGAGGTGATGAGGTGACAAGAGGTTTGAGATCCTAAATTGTCCCAATAACTGGCTGGTCCGTGCAGTCTCAGAGGAGGAATGCCAAATAGCTCTGCCCTTGGAGCAAATCATGGTCTTACTTTGGGAGAGAGACAGGAGAGTTAACTAGTCAATTTTAATATCTGCAGCTCTATCTTTCTCTAAAGACATGAAGTGTAGAGACATCTCAGCAGGCTGCTCATGAGATTGCGCAGTGTCTGGGTTCTGTTTCACAAGATAAGGTATACCAATAAACCATTTATAAAAACGATATTTCCACACATCTGACATGATGTCTCAAGCGACAAATCTCCTCGTTTGCAGATGTGCCTCATCAATGGAACCTGTATTCATCTTTTTGACAGGACATGTCAAGCTTGTGATTTCAATAGGATGAGCTCACCAGGTCGTCCAAAAGCAGAAGTGTGATTCCACACACTGCAAGAAAAGCAGTACACATCAGTGCAGAGTATTGCAATAAATACATTCTATGAAGCAAAACTTTTGTTCCTATCCATCTGTGTTTGTGTGATAGATCTCGTGGTCTAACTACAAATGCCATGAACAGGCACTTATCCTGACTACACTACACCTTTCACATAGCCACGCGCTTTTCTTATGGCTCGGCATACGTGTAACTGATTACACCAGGATGTGCCAACCAGACAGGGTCGAGCCACTCTAGCTTTGACAGAGGTTACTGTGTAGCCAACAATCCAAACATGATCCAAACACGATCCATACATGATCCATACACGATCCATACATGATCCAGACATGATCCAGACATGATCCAAACATGATCCATACATGATCCAGACATGATCCAGACATGATCCAGACATGATCCAGACATGATCCAAACATGATCCATACAAGATCCAAATATGATTTAGAATCTAAATATTATCCAAACAGGGTCCAAAAACAATCAATAAACAGCACAGTACACACATGGAAAACATGTTTCCATCTCCATCTTACATCATACACGAGTGAGTGGAATTAATTAAATTATTATTTAATTATTAATTGAAACATTTGCTCAATGATAAGGATTGGATCATCAGGGAGGTAAGTATTGTGAGACAGTAAAAGGATCTTTTATTTTTTGAGGTGTGCATGCGGAGTTTGTTGCAGCTATCCAGTAATTCTTCATTTGACTGGAAAGTGACTCTCTACTGGTTTTGCGGAGCCTGGGTCCTCTGGTTTTACAGAGCCTGGGTCCTCTGGTTTTACAGAGCCCGGGTCCTCTGGTTTTGTGAGGCCTGAATCTATGTGTGGTCACTGGGCTTCAGAAGACCAAATGCTGTCATTACATACTATAACAATGTGTTGATCTGACCCACTGTCCCTTAACAGATGAGCTGTGTGGGTATCACAGAGAACGTCAAAGGAGACAGTAAGAAGTTTGAGGTGTGGTACAATGGCAGAGAGGAGGTTTACATCATTCAGGTATGTTCCTGACCACTTGTTTTATTAAGATTGTCTGTGCAATATTTATGGTGGTTACTGCAGAGAGCATCTGTTCTACGTATCTGAGTAAAAATGTAGAATCAGCAATCGAAAGGAACATTTTCAGTGACCCTCTCACAAGGCACCTTTTGGTGGCAGTGTTGTATCATTCAGTGCTCCATAATGTTACTGCCTGCATGTGTGTATGTGTGTGTGTGTGTCTTCCCCAGGCTCCTTCCATGGATATAAAAAATATGTGGGTGTCAGAGATCCGCAAGGTTCTTACAGGCCAACTACAGGCATGCAGAGGTATGAACGCACGCAAGCCGAATGCATGCACACAACAGCAGCTTTAGCTGATCATCAGTTATGATTTACAAATACCAAGTAAACCACCTATTAAAATGAATGTTGATATATGAAAAAAATTATATATGATTTGAATTATATCAGCAGACAAAAATGCTGATATATACAACCGTGTGTGTTCCTGTCACCACTAGCAGGATAGATTCATGTCACCTGTTCTTGTATTGCTCGACAGATTCAATGTCTCGTTTCTCAGGAGAGATTGCTTTGTTCAATTTTTTATGAATGGCGGAGTTGAGGAAAGATTGATTGACAGGCTTCACTTCTGTCTGATATTTTGTACCAAACATTGTTTACATCGAGGAGACAAAGACCGAACCTGCAGTCTAACATCCACTTCCAATGTGCAAACATGCAATATGTGTGTGAGAAGATATTTATATATGCAGAGCACAACTTGATTTTGCCACTGCGCCACCCCATCCCCCAACCCCCTCTTTATTTCTATCTCTCACACCCCTCTGTGTCTCTGTGCCAGTGAGCATCAGTCGTCCACAGTTCCACTCTATGCTCCTGACTGGCAGCAAAAACACTCCGTGAGCCACACACTCGGCTTGAATGACAACTTGTGAGCATGTGTGTGTGTGTGTGTGTGTGTGGGTGTGTGGCTCTGGTTTCCTAATAACATGCAGCAACCCTGTCATGAAGCCTGGAGAGGAGAGGATATAGGAGCTTCTGACAGTCCAGTGATGTGTGTGTGTGTGTGTGCGTGAGAGAGAGAGAGGGAGAGAGAGCCCTGATTCCATTCAAAGCCAGAGAGGAGAGACAAAAAGCAGACTGCAATTGTGGGAAAAGGAGGAGGGAAGTGAAGAGGAGAGGACTGATTGGTCAGATACAGCAGAAGAGGGATGTGAAGGGATGAAAATGAAAGCAGGAAGGCAGGATGTGCATGTGATGCGAGCGAGCAGAGAAGCAGCCGGGATCCACTCTGGTGAAGCTGGTAACCATTGGATGCATCATCGTCCTTCCAGACTGCTGTTGGCAGCGTGCACCTGAGTGTGACCAGACTTTATGAATAAAACATTGATGGATCCATGATGGAAGAAATACTGTATTTGGAGCGTGAGGATGTCTCCACGCTGAGTCTGCATTTCTGCCTCAGGGTCATTGCTTGTTTGGAACAGGAGATGACAAGTGGCTGATCATGCGCAGAGTTTTGCTTCTCCACGATGGGAGCAATGCACTCGACCATGTACTGCCTGAATGTAGCTGTGTTTAAGTGTGAGGGCCCGCAAAGCCCTCAGAGAGGCCCTAAGCCCTAAACATGATCAGACATGGCGTCCGGAGTCTCACTCTTTCTGTGTTTGTTGATTTCCAAGCTTTCTTCTTCTTCTTCTGTTTTTGCAACCAGCCACTTGTTAGTGCGCATTAGTGCAAACCCCTCCCCTGTGTGGGGTGTGACCGAACACTACGAGAGCCAAAAGCGTAGGAGAGGGTATCGCTGTTTAGCTCGACGTTTGGTGGAGTCTGTGCAAACGATGGTTTGGAGTGAAGAGTGCCAACCAGCTGCTAAAGCTGAAGCTAAAATTGTGGAGAGCCCTACTAGCTGCTAAAGCTAAAAGTGTGGGGAGCCCTACCAACTGCTAAAGCTGAAGCTAAAATTGTGGAGAGCCCTACCAGCTGCTAAAGATAAAAGTGTGGAGAGCCCTGCCAGCTACTCAAAGCTAAAGCTAAATGGCGGAGAGTCCCACAAGCGGCTAAAGCTAAAGGCATGAAGAGCCCTGCCAGCTACTCAAGCTAAAGCTAAATGGCAGATAGTCCTACCAGCGGCTAAAGATAAAGCTAAGAGGACAGAGAGACCCACAGACTGCAAAAGCTAAAGCATGAAGACCAAAAATTGTGAAAGTGAAAGTTAAAGCTAGCAGATCTGTATGCTGACATTCACAGCGAAGTCTAGTGGTAAAATACCGTACATGGCCCCTTTAACTCAATTATTGGAATGTTGTAAGGTCAGCCTGCGTGATGAACTACACCACCCAAACCTTTTTAGTTTTGGGTCATTGCTTTGTTCGTGAGGGGTTCAATAAAGAGGCTTATGATTGGTGCTATAATGAGTTTAATCTCAAAGGACTATAAAAGTGAAAGACGAATCCCTCCTCCAGGTGGGTGAGCTGCTTTACAGGTCACAGCTTGATCGCCAGAACTTTCATAGATAGGTAAAAGGGGGCAGAAATCTGTAGTGGTCGTGTTTGGTTTACTCTCCTGATGTAGCAAACACAACAGAGCACCCAGAGGGAGCAGAGGTGTAAAGTTCAAAAGGCAAAACTCTTGAATCCAAAAAGCTGTCTAGTACGTGCTAATCAGGGAAAAGGTGGGAAGCCAGACGGAGACAGGAAGTACACCAGAGCTAATGCTCCAAAATAAAACTGCTGGAGGCTCACAGCGCAGAGGCACCTCACTAAGCTGCACTTCTGTTGCGCTCAACGGTTCCTCTTGGGTTCAGTGGAATAATGAGAGGCAGAAGAAACAACAGAGCAAAGCGCTCAGCATTCCATGCTCCCAAACTCCACAACAGCAGCAGATTAAGAAACCCAGACATGAAGCATTTTGAATATACAGAAACATTCCATGTTTGTCGTCACAGAAGCCAGCCAGCTCCACCAGAAGATCCCTGACAGCATCTATGGAGCCAGCATAAGGTGAAACAACACAAACACACACACACACACACACACACACACACACACACACACACACTCCTACTGTTTAATGATTTTATTGTGTGCCAGCAGAAACGTGCGCAAGGCGGCGCTGAGGCAGTCAGATTCATCAAGTCCAGAGTCGAGCTTCAGGAGGACCAACCCCAGCCCCACCATGAGGCCCAAGAGAGGTGAGACACGGATACTCAGCCTCTCTTACACACACACACACACACACACACACACACACACACGCACAGACACATACACACACGCACAGACACACACACACACGCACATACACACACACACCCTCAAATGGACGTCCGGCCAGGATTATCAAACACATGATTAGAAGCTGAACCTGACTGCACACATCTGTTCACAACACCTCTTTCTCTTCTTCTTCCTTTTCTTCCCTCGTCCTGTTTTCTCATTTCCTCTTCTGCCCACTTCATTTGCTCTCTTCCACTCCCCTACTGTCGCCATCTCACCACCTCTCTTTCCTCGCCTCTCTCCCCCTCAGCTGAATTCTCCTTTAATCTTTTCATTTCTCCTCTACCTTCTTTTTTTAAAGTCTTGCTTTTCCTGACCACGCCTCCTCCAAACTACCCTCCTCTTATTACACTCTGTCTCACTGGATGATTCATTATTGATCTAAAATTATAGCACACAGTGTTCACTGTGAGGTCCACACGCACACACACCTCACACATTGTCCCAGACGCCTTCAGTGTCCCATGACACTCGGGGTGAGACTCTTAGAAGCATCACTTGTCTCCGCCCCCATAGAGCTTTGTACAACACCGCCTTAGAATATGCTGTAATTGACAAAACAAATCTCATGTCAGATAATGCAGAACACAATCTAAAAAAAAATTCACTGTAAGTTTGCTAATTTTACTTTTCATTTCTACAACACCTAACCGATAGGAAGGTCTCAGCCAGAACACTGGGTACACAGTACATATGAACTGCCCATGAAACCGGAAAACACCAAAACAGTCCAATTCAGTTCAATTGAGTTTTGGTTCATATGGCCACGATTCATAACAAAAATTATCGTTGATCACTTAAACCAGAGCAGGTGTAGGCCACGCCCCCCTGCAAAAGAGAGACCCAACAATCTGCAATCGGTCTGCCTCCCGGACCTATGCTGGGAGATGGTTCCACAGGAGAAGAGCCTGATAGCTGAAGGCTCTGCCTCCCATTATAAGTTTGGAAATATAGGGGACCACAAGATATCCTGAGTTCTGCAATCACAGTGTTCCCAGCGGGCTAAAATTTAATGCAAGAATCAAGATGCGGAGTGATTGTTGATAAAAAGCAACTAGCAACTTCCCAAAGGTCTCATTTCTACAACTGTATAGTCAGATAACTGCAAGAAAACGGGACTGTCCCTTTAAGCAATGGGAACGTGTTTTCTTATTGCGGAACTGTGAACCTGTGAGTCCCAGATGTCTCATTATTTGCCAGCAGATCCGAGAGGTGTCATTTTGCTTGTTTGCACTAGTCCACATGCTTCAGAGAAATCATGCCAAAGGTGTTCATCTCCTCATCTGATGAGACGGCCAGGTGTACAATATCAAACAAGTTTGAAGTCCATGGAGGCCCAACAATGATTTATGGGATTTAATGGATCTTCCTGTTGCTTTGTAGTATGAGGAACCCCCAGACTGTGTGGATGTGTGGAGAATATGAAGGGTTTCCTCAAGGATTTTCTTGACTTTATTCACCCCGAATTTAGTGTGAGCAGGTGTTGATATCACCAACCTGCTTGATTTTATTCAGATGTGAAGATCAATAGCTGAGGAACATTTCGACTTTGACTTAACCAACTCAGCACAGTCCAGTCAACAATTATATATGTGAATAACAGTCATGCACATTTACATTGGCCTCAGCTTTGAACTAGTAAAGGCCAAGGGGGATGCAGCTGTAGATGGCCAGTGTGCCTGCAGGCAAACCTCCATGTACAGATAAGCACACCCACATCAGTGACAGCGGGGCAGGGGGTCAACATCAGTCCCAATTGTTTGGTACCGTGCCTGTGGTTCTGAGGAAGCGGTGTGAGCAGAGAGAGAGATGTGAGAAGGTGGATTAGTGGAGGCGCCTCCTGCTTCATCAGAGAGACTTTATTTCAGCCACAAGGGTCTATATTAATGAAAAATTACAGCGGAGCAATCGCCCGACTGAATACATTCACACTGCGGGCCACTGTTCATATATCAATCGAACCAACCCAAGACCACCCTTCCAGACTCAAGCACTGCACTGGGGAATGGTGCTCTTGTGTTTACACTTAGCAGATGAACTGGACTTTGGGGTCAAGTGAACTCGGACCCCGAGAGTGAGACCGCCCTCACAGAGACACACAGATGGGCATAGCGAGAAGGAAGAGAGCAGTCCGACTCTGAAGTGCAGATCTCAGTGCAAGGCTGGAGCACACTTCAGTGACTCGTTTAATACTCTTTTAAATAAGTTTTTCATGGATGAGGAGAAAGTATAAATGGGGGATGTGGATCCATTTTCTCACTCTCTTCTACAATTGGCCATTATTGAGATGCCACACTCCATTGAATCAGGGTTAAATGCTTTGCCTCAACTTCTGCGAGGAGGTTGCAAATCATTTCTTCAGGAGCCTGTGGTGGTGTGTTGTAGTTATAGAACCACAGTAAGTAGATATTCATGATTCATCCACAGATGGAGGAGTCTGCAGTAAACTGATCATTCCGTCTGATCCGTTTTTAAATCCATGTTTACCACTGTGCCTGTCTAACATGGTTGTAGATCCATCTTGGAACGCAAAGGCCTCCTCAGAAGTACTCCAGTTTGGTCTGACATACAAATACAGAGTTTGCTCCAGAAGCACCAGTATGGTGATCAGCCTCTGATTGACTGAATGTTTGTGTGTGTAAAAGAGAGTGCAAAACTCACAGCAGCCATCAGTGGCTGTTACGACTTTTGAAGGCCAGGAGGGAAACGAAGGAAAGAGGGCATCTACCGATCACATCTGAAGAGGGCACTTTAGTATAGCATTTTTGCCTCCCACTTATGTTTTAACTACCCAAGAGGGCAATGACGTGTTTTTTTGTCCACCCAAGAGGGAAGTTTAGTGTTTTGCCAATGAGGAGGGCACTTAAACATGCATTTTTGCCACCCAAGAGGGCAATTTATCATGTTTTAACCAGCCAACATTATTTTAAACGTTTTTTTCCCGCAAATTCAGCTTTGATACTAAATTTCAGCCAGTCTAAAAGTTGATCTAGTGAGCTCTCCTGAGAAAGGGCTGTTTCTGTGCCTGTACCTTTAAATGTCAATGAGCTGTGTCTGGTGACACCCACTCCACACCAAGTTCTGTTTGAGCCTTTCCAGCAAAAAATAAATTCCAACCATTGGGTCTTAAGAGGTTCAGCTGAAGGAAGTAAAAAACATACTTTGATGCTTGTTGTTGCAGCGTCTTCGCTTCTTTCCTACCTCTGCCATGTTTGTCAGCAATTGTTTGTGGATTAAACAGCAATCACCGCTCGGTGATTCAACGGGGGATGGGGGGCGGGCTCATCTATCTGGGGAGCTGTCCTGTACTGGTCGAAAGCAGCCTCCACTACACCCGGTGGGAGTGGCCAGTGACTTCCATGTCACAAGTCTCCAACCCTCAGATTCACTTGTTTCAGCACACAATGGGCTAAATGTGGAGAAAGCAAGTAAATGAGGTGACAGAATTTTGTCATTATTGGGCTGTGGTACGAAAACCTTCAGAAAATGAATTTGGCTCAGAAGGTGCACTTAAAATCATGTTTATTTGCATCTTCCACAAAACCTGATTTGATGGCATCACTTTACGCTTGCCGTGACTGCCCTCTCCCTCTCTCGCTCTCTCTCTCTCTCTCTCTCTCTCTCTCTCTCTCTCCATGTCTCTCTCCAAGTCAGTAATACACACAGAACCTTCACTACACTGACGTTCCCCCTCCCCCCTGCAGTCATATCGCCCTCTGTATATCAACCCCCCCACAAACACGCAATTTTGCATTTTTAGTTGTGATCTTAGTGTATCAGGCCCTCAGACGCAGCCGGCACAGACCAACAACAACAGCAAGGCTCATTTTTGGTCGGCGATTAAGTAGTGAACTTGCCACTTTCTCATCATGCATGTTGATTTTGTATTATAAAAGCTTTCTGTTTGCTGCTGTCAATTCCAAGCATAAACATGACATGGGAGCGCTTTGCTCCACTGAAGTCGTGATGACAGACGACTGAGCCAGCATGCCTTTCCTGTCTTTGTTGTACTAACTTACGTCTTACCTTCCTACTCAGCTGATGCCTCAGCCAGCCAATCAGGCCACTCGGCTGTTAATGCTAGGAAACGCTTCACCCTGCAGGGCCTTTCCAACAGGAGATCGCTGCCAGCAGGTAACGGCTGTGCATAAGGGCGGCTCCGTGCTGCCGCCGCCCTCGCTGTGTGTTCTTAGCTCTCTGTGTTAGTGTAGCAGCGTGTGTGTCATCATCATCATGTGCCGTCTTGAGCCACTTAGTCGACCAGCAGCAGCTTCATCCTCTCCAGTGCTGAGTGATGTTCCATCATCCATGTGTGATCATCTTGTCTGGGGACTGAGTCGATGTCACGGTGTGTTCCTGTATGGTAGCACATGTTGTTGTCTCCTCACCATCCTTTGCCTTTATCTGTCCGTTCACTATTGGCTGCTCACACTACTTAAGAAATGTGTAATTGAGTAAAGCAAGTGAGGAGACACGTGAGACAGCCAGAGACAGATGGACGGAGAGAGAGTCTGCTGGCTGATGACAAAGCTGAGGCAAAGTTCACAGCACAACACCGCATCAAATGTCACACTGTCATTTTCCAGCCCTCTTGACATTTTGAAAAACATTAACATTTTTAGTGAAGCACTGGCCTTGATTCCAGGTTCATTTTTTTTCCTTTTTCTTTTGTTCCGAGCAGCCTGGTGAGTCCTCAAGGCAAATGTGCACTTAATGAGATGAAGGTGGGACATCAAGTCATGGAGTCAATTGACTCATCCCAAAAAATCTCTCCAATCTCACATCCTCATTGAAGAGAAACTGTTCTTTGTTACAGAAAATTATTTCAGCGATTTACCATGTACTGAACAAGTGGATTAACTTTCTTTTTTGCATCTGTACAACAGTGCATGTCCACAGGACATTCGACAATGAGTCAGATGTCAGTTATCATCCTTTGGTCTTCCACATAATAAATAATGTCTACAGCCCAATCCCTGAATCATTTGATTGCTTTATGACATCATAGGGATATGTCTTACCAGGTGATATCGTTCAGATGAATCACAGTATTAAAAACTTTACAGCTTTTTTCAGTTTTGATCTTGTCACTGACTGCAGGTTCCCCAACCCACTTTTGGTGACTGCTACTTAAGTCATTGCTGCAAGTGCCTCAAAACAAAGAAAAAGTTACAACTCAGATTTATAGACGAGCCAGTGCAGGTGCCCCTCCTCTGTGTCCTCCAGCCATGGAGGAGGAGAGGGAGCTCATTAACAAGAGCCACCTGTGTCAGTCACCACACCTGCAGCTGCTCCCAGGAGCCATCTCCTCCTCGGGCAGTTGAACACCAACGACAGACATATCGAACCCTCTGGCTACATTAGGGACCATCTAAGTCTGTTTGGCTTTTCGCATCTCTGCCTTGAGCTCCATTAAGGAGCATTGAGCTCCTCCATAGTTTCCATTATAAAACATCAAATGAATAAAAGACTTCAAGCTGCACGTCAGTCTTTGTTTAAAAGAAATGTCTCTAGCAGAAGTAGAGATGTGGCTTCCCAAGGCCAAGGACTCCCTGCCTATCACCACACCCACCCAGAGCTCACTGTTCTGGGAAGGCTGTGGTGGATCAGAGGGAGTACAGCCTCAACGCATGATCTTTTGAACTAAAGAAACTCAAAAGCTGCATCCTTTTTTGTAATCCAAGATTTAGCAGACACATACATCTTTGTTTGAAAGACAACGGTGGTGTAGAAGCAAAGATATTCCACACCAAGGTGAGAGTGAGATCAGCAGAGGAGCCAAAGCAGCAACAAAGACCAACAATGAAAACTAGTGTGGCATCATATCTGGCCTGCAAAGGCTCCAAATATTAATCTTCACAAGGTGACATTGGTATCTTCGGTTGAAAAATCTCTGGGTTTTGGCTCCCATATTTTCTTCCCAATACAATATTTGGACACTGGTGTAAGTGCCGTGGCTGCAGCTTTAATCTTACCAGACACTTTTGAGGGTAGGTGGTCCCTGTAAAGTTGTAAACAGAAGCATTTCACTTAGTAAACTATTGCCACTGATCCTCATCACACAGATTTCATCACATGTAAAGCTTTTTGCCAGGGTGTCATTGACATTTGTGAGCAAAAATAATCCTGATATGCATATGGAAATACGCTTTGAGACATTTTAAATCTAAATGCCACATTTTCTCAGAAAATTTGTCTCACAGTCTCACTCATAACATCATACTTAATTTTCAGTTTTCCAGCATTGTGTGGTCCTGCTCAGGGCCCACATGCGGGTATCTGAGGTCTAAATTCTATTGGCAGACACAGTCAGCTGAATCTGCCCTGTCGATACCTCTGATCCTGCAGGCATGTGACCAAGGCCTCCTATTGATCAGCCATCTTGATGTATGTGAGAAGAGAGGAAATTACAGCAAGTCCCACGTCCAGGGAAAGCCTCAGCGCAACAGATGGATGCCTATTGCTTTGATGGGAGCAATGGTTTCCACTACTGTGACATTTGATGCTTGAGAGGTGATTCCACCTGTTAGGATGAGTTTCACCTACAAAGTCGCGAGGCCGTCAGAGGCGCTCAGTGGCAGCGTGTCGTCCACTGATGGAAGATGTCCTTTAAAACAAGTGAGGGGCCCCCTGCCTGGTGGTTGCAGGAGGGTTGCATCATGCGTAGAACGACATCAGAGATAAAAAAGTGGCAGATGCTCAAACTGGAGGCTGACGTCTTTGTCCTGACCTTGTCGTCTCAAATCTGAGCAAGTTGAGAAACGGTGGCTTTGTAGTTGAGTCCCCAGTACCCGACATCCATTCACATCAACATGCATCACCTCCGTCTGTCTCTGTCTGTCTGTCTTTCTGTCTGTCTAGCTGTCTGTCTGTCTGTCTGTCTGTCTGTCAATTCATTGCCTATGTTTACATGCAGTCGATAAGCCTTTTCTAACCCAAATATTAGCAATAACCTGCTTGCGTGCAGCCATCTAAACACCAATAACCCAACTGAACCCATTGGTCGGTTTTTAAAAAACCCAAATAATAACCCTTTTCTTACCTGAATATTTGATCATATACGCCTGTCGGGATATCCCGAAATCCAGAATTTGTGTTCTGTGCATGGTCTATTGGCAAGGAATCTTGGTCTTTTGAGTACAGGAACTACTTATAAACATGGACAAATGCAAGACCAACACCCCGTGATGAGGAATAGTGTCAAGTACTGGTGGTGGATCAGTACCAGCACCAAAGCACAAAAGAAGGTGGCTGCTAACCGGGCTGTTCATTATCTGCTGTGCTGGTGTTGTTGTTTTTGATACAGGAAGAAGAATTGGTATATCCCGTTCTCCCCGCGTCGCTGGTTTGATCGGGATATCTCAATAGGAACCCTGTTTGTTCACACATGTAAACAGGTTATTTAGAATGCTTCAGCAACCGGAATATGTACCTTAACCCGAATATTGACTGCCTGTCAACGTAGTCATTGACTTTTGCTGTATAGAAATTGCTGCCCTTGAAGTCATTGGCATTCTCATCACAGAAACTCCCATTCCTCATTCATACTTCAAACTTTCCGTGTCAAAATTTCATTCATTCATTCATTCATTTATTCTTGGATTTGTAAAAAAAAAATGCAAGAGGTTTTTGATTAGCTTACAGTGACAGTTCTCTGCTGGCCCAGCTTTCCTCTGTTGTCTCTCTTCACTCTGTCCTCTGTGTGTTCTTTGCCGCCCTCCATGCCAATTCTCCAGAACCCGCCGCTAAGGAGACTGATGTCCCACGACGCTTCTCCCTCACCTCTTCTCTCGCCTCCTCTACCTCTTCCTCCTTTGCTGCGAGACGCACAAAAGGTAGCCACCGGCCTGTACAGCTCGTCCTCTGTGTGTCCTGTGTATTTGTTATTACTCAACCTACTTCTGATCGCGCATCAGTAATGTCAAATAGGGATCAGTCAAAGTCATTTCTGATGGACTCAGATATGCTCAAAACTTCAACAAATCAAAGTAAAGGTCGGTTTGAAACGTTAACAAGTCCTAATCCCCAGTTAGCAATCATTTGGAGAAAAGGATGAACAAAGAGCGGCGGGAAGAACACAGAAACGCCAAACAGACACAGTAAATGATTTTTGAGCATCTGAACTTTACTTGAGTGATTTATTTTTCATCAGGTTCTACTCCTCCAGGTTTCTATGATGGCGTCCTCACTTGAAGCAAGCGGAAGGATTTATTTTTTAATTCTAAAGTGACAGAAGTCCACAAACTCAGTTTATGCAGATCTTAATTTTTTTTCCATGCTTTTGGCTGATGGGGAGGTGCTGTTAAATATGGAAATCAAAGAAAAGATGGTGACAGTGCTGGTACTTATTTTCTTGTGTTTCTTAATGTTTTCTACAGGATTTACTACAAGAGCATCAATTTGCTGTTTCTGTCACTGCTAAAGACACGTAGAGTTGCAATCAGGACTCTCGTTTTGATCGCAACGATTTGCAGGCCTTGGGTATGGTAGTTTATAAAGGATTCAAATAACGATATGCACTTATCGTTTAATGCCACTAGTATTTCAAATGTGACAATTAAAAATAACCTGTGTCAATCCCATAAAGGACACCAAAAGACACAAAGGTAAATATCCTCTTCTCTGTAATGTTGCTGCAATCAGATCACCCGTATCTTACCCGGCTACAGCAGTGCTATTTTCTGATTGGCTGATGGGTAGTTGATCGTAATGGCTGGAGCGTGTCAAGCTCCATTGAGCTCTACGATGCCCAGGGCGTGACGTTCCGCTGCATATATAGTGGTGTAACTTGGTGGGTGTTGCATAATAAATTTTCATGTGTGAGAAAGATTAAAATCAGTGTGTCACACTGAGTGCGGAGGGTCAGCAGCAGAATCAAGATCAAGTGCGTGAAAAAACAAACAAGGAATTTGATTCTGTTTTTCTCGCTCTGCTCTTTGTCTCCAGATACACACAGATATTAACAACACCAAAATGAGACATTAAGCCTAAAGAATATTGCAAACAGGAAGCTGAGAATGAGTGTGTGTAGTAGCTGAAAACACAGCATGTTGTACTTGTGTGAAGAGATGCTTCTCTCGCATCACCTTTTCCCCATTAGCATGTAATAGCAAAGAGGGAAAAGCAGAAAATGAGTGGACACACACACACACATTCTTTAAAAGCAAAGCAACGGTAGCAGGGAAGCTGCAGTTCAGATGACATTTGCGAAGCAGGGTGACATTCAAAGTGGCGGCGCAGGCACACCTGATCGCTGGAATACAAATGAGAAGTTCAATTTGGAGTCAGCAGATGCAGGGCCGGACTTACAACACCTCTGCTTTTTCTTTGCAGCTCCTCTCGTGGTCTCAGTTACACAAACAGCTTGGCGCCGATTGCACGTTAATCACAGGCCAGAAATATGACAGAATTCACAGCAGCTCTCTGTTAGTGCGTGTGTGCCAATTACCACTGAGCGACCGCAGGTGCGGTGTTGGCCCCGTGACTGTGCGTCTCCGGCCTCATTTAGCTCATGTAATGAAAAGACATGAGTTACAACTAGGATGGTATATTTTTCAGATGAGAGCACAATTTGCACGCTTTTGACGAGAATCACAGCTGAACAAGTTGTTCAGTCAAGGCATCCGTTACCTCGCTCACACACACACACACACACACTTAGGCTGAATCCCAGTTCTCATTTTCAACCCTTCCCCTTGGTCTACCCCTTGTCCCTTGAAACAGAGTGGCAAGGGGAAGGGGTGAAAACATTCCCCTAAGAAACAGGACACCACTTGACTACCGCTACGCCATCAAACGTTGTCGCTACACGGCTACTACGTCAGCAGAAGTGACAAGTCATAAACAATTTGCTGTCATCAGCAGCAATAGTTGCAGTGGTTCTGGTGATTTTTGACACAGAAATATTAGACACATACATTCATGCATACATACACGTGCATTCAAGTGCTGCTGGCAGAGGACGATTAAGGTAGTCATGGGCACCTAAGCTATCTTTCAGTCGTCACAGCCAATGTCCTCCACCTCCGCATCTTCTTGAGCCCGACAACTAGCAGCCTTAAAATATCCTGTTAATTTGGGAATCTTCATCAATAGTTCTCTGTCCCTTTTTGCTTTCTCCCCCTGCACTTTTCACTTCTGTGCCCCCGCTGGGTTTTTTGTTCTGCCACTGCAAAATTTTGATTGACAGGTAACTGCTGGTGACGTAGGTAGGTCAAATCAAATCGATGAACTTGATTGGATGAGGACACCCATGTCTGCCCAATCAGTGCTGTTTTGTTTGTTTATTACCCCACGAACCAATAGAGGTCACAAATTTTTCCATTAAAGTGTATTTACATTTCTGAACAATAATCTGACCAATCTAAGGGACCCTCCACACGTTGGGCCCCTAGGCTGTAGCCTAGGGAAGCCTGCGCATTAATCCTAGCATGGCTGCTGGACCAGTTATCAGTGTATTGAAAAAGACATTTTGTTGTCATGAACGTTAACCGAGCTAATCAATGCAAGCTAACAAGCTATACGTGTCAAACTTTGGTGTGTTTGAGAGCATGAAGAGGTAAACACCTATGGTTTGACCTATTACCATCCGCACCCCTTGGTTGCTAGTGTGCTCCCAGAAAACCTTAGATTGAAGGCCTGTTTGGCCCTATCCCTCAGCTTTACCTCCATGCAAAGGAGAATCGGGATACCTCTACCCCTCACGCAAACACAAAAAGTCTCTGCTGAGACTCACCATCAAGATCTCAAGTCTCCCGTCGCCTCGGGCCCAGCTGTGAGACTCGAAATGATTTCAGCGTTCTGCCTTGAGCCGGGCTCAAGACCGGGCGATTTGACGATGTCAGCACCAACCTGTGTTGTCTCTTCCGGCCAGGTCCCCTCTCTACTAGCACCAAGAGCAAGAGACATGAGATCAAAAGCGATCCCACGCCGTTTGGCTACGAAGGTACACGTTTGATGGAGATGCCACGGCCATGCTGGGCCTCCGTGCATGTTTTAGGGTTGATGAAAGCTCCATACTTGCATGAACATGTGTGTGTGTTTTCAGTTGACACATGTTTCATTGACTTGAGTGACAGTGTTGTAAAAGTAGATGTTTTAGAAGTCTTTAGTTGTGGTTTTTGTCTGAGTCTTCATGTGTTTTCACTTCTTTTTTTGTTTATTTCCACATGAGTCATGTGGCTGCATCCATTCTCTGTTCCCTGAAGCTAGCTTCTGTTGTGTCGCTTTTGTAGAGTTTTGGGGGTGTTAATGAAAGAGAAGGTGTAAAGGTTTGGCTTTCCCCCAGATACTTTGTGTGGTGGCGTGGCCATGGTGGGAAAGCGTCAGAGTCTGACTTACAGTGCTACTGCTGCAGCTGGTGGAACCGCAGCTGTTCCTCGATCCACCTCGCAACCAGGTAACGCCGGCACGGGAAGAGGTTTGTGTGGCAATGTGTTGATGTGTTGTGATTAGGGTTGCAACATTTTCTGTGTTGCAATTTTAAGATGGAAACTTTCCATGGCAATTTTTGGAAGTTACTCCAAATCCAAAAACAAGGTTTTTCAGAAGTCCAAAAATATGGTGTCCATGGAAACACTGTGGGCTCGTGAAGTAGTGATTGATGATCAAATATACTTGGAATAGTTTGCGTTAGTGATTCATGGTACACAGTTGTGTACAATCATGTTATTTCAACCAAGATCATTTTTGAAAACCTCATTCAAGTTAATAAGAAAAAATAAATGAAAAATTTGAGAGATCGGGTCACATCTTTGCGCAGGAAAATTATTTCAAATAAACTAGAAGAAAAACATAGAAGAGAAAATGGTAGCCATCTGTGAAGCTGTGCTATGCTCATTTTTTGGTCTCGTCCTCACTCTATCCGCGAGTGTCTTGCATAATGTTATCCATAGTTGAGGACTGCTTTGAGCGTGTAAAAAAAAAAAAAACTTTAACGTTACTAGCTTAGTGGCTAGCCGCTGCTGTCCACCTTGCTGGTTTGTTTTGGAGTCCTATGCATGCCGCCATTACGTGTTTCTGACCGTGCAGTTGTGGTATGCGGATACAGTAGGCATTAGCATTTACACCTGTGTTTAATGTGCTCACAATGCGTCCCTGACCAACTCTGGAGGTGGTTTAGCTGATTGGATCACAATCCGTCCGCAATGTTTCCTGAGTGCATTTACACCTGTTCCTTCATGTGGTCACTCACTATCCTCATCCTTCTGGACCTGTCATCAGCCTTCGACACAATCAGCCACTTCATCCTCCTCAACCGCACTTGGAACTGGATTCAGTTCATCCACATTAACCATTGCTCCTCCTCTACAGCCCCCCTGCCCCAAGGTGTCCCCCAGGGTTCGGTCCTTGGCCCACTCTTATTCATCCTCTAGCTGCTCCCCATCGGCCAAATCATCTGCTGCCATGGACTTCAAAACCACTGCTATGCTGATGACATTCAACTTTATATTTAATAATAATAGATTGGATTTATATAGTGCTTTTCAAGGAACCCAAAGTGCTTTACAGAAACCATTATTCATTCATGCACATACACCTGTGGTGGTAAACTATGTGTGTAGCCACAGCTGGAGGTGTGGCTGTCAGTGTGTGCCAAATGGCCCCTCTGGCTGCCACTGAACAATCATATCCATTCATGCAGGGCAAGGTGGGTAGGGTGTCTTGCCCAAAGGTGCTATGACAGTGACTGGGATGGAGTGGGATTTGAACTGCCAACCCTGTGATCATTGGATGACCCACTCTGCCACCTGAGCCACTGACGCCACCACCACCAACTGAACTGAAACAAATCCGACATTATCATCTTCGGCCGAAAATCACTCACTAAATCTGCAGCCAGCTTCGCTCTTTCCCTTCCGAATGACAACATCTCCCTGACCCCTTCCCCCACTGTTCGCAACCTCAGCATCCATCTTGGCCCCAACCTCACCTTTGAACACCACATCTCCCATATAACCCAGATCGCATTTTCTCAATTAAAAAATATTGCCAGACCCCGCCCCTTCCTCTCTTCCTCTGCTGCTGAAACCCTGTCTCATGCCTTTGTCACTACAAGACTTGACTACTGCAACAGCATCCTCTCTGGCCTTCACTCCCACACTCTGAAAAAACTCCAGCACATCCAAAACTCCACCACCCGTCTGCTCACCCGCACCCGCCCCTTCAACCACATCACCCCTGTCCTTCAGGAACTCCACTGGCTCCCCATCACGTACCGCATCCAGTACAAAATCCTCCTCACCACCTTTAAATCACTCCATGACCTGGCCCCTCCCTACCTCTCCAACCTCCTAATCCCCCACTCCACCAATTGCCCCCTCCGCTCATCTGATGAAAATCTCCTCTCTCTGCCCCCCCAAGACCAAGCACCGAACCTTGGGAGACAGAGCTTTCACCATCGCAGCCCCCTCCCTCTGGAACAGTCTGCCCAAAAATCTCTGCGATTGCCTCAACCTCCCCACTTTAAGACTCTTCTTAAAACACACCCTTTTAAAACTGCTTTGTAAAGTGCTATATAAAATAAAGGTATTATTATTATTATTATTGTTATTATCCTATTGCAATCCCATCACCAAAAACGCATGTTAATGCCAGTTGGAAATGGGACTTTAGTGTGCACACACAGCGTGGTGCTGGTTCTTTGAGCTCCTGGTAAACGGGGCCCATTGTTGTGTGCGGTACAATAGTTGAATGAATCAGAACAGCTGACTCAGTGCTTACCAAATGATCCATCCATCAAGTCACCACGACCCATTTGGCAAAGGTTCGGGAAAAGAGAGCAGAAAAATTGGTCCGATTTTTGGCCCTCCCACTTCACACATCATCATCAAGTACTGTGCTTGTTGTCTTTGGTGTTGTTTGGCTCTTGATCTCTGCGGTGTCATAAACATGACTTAAGTGCACATTGTGTTATGGCACGGCAGTGTTGGGGCTCAAAAGCACAACACAGGGAAGCAGGAGGGAGGTTTGTCAAAACAGGCAGGATTTAATGCTTTTTGGCGAGAGGAAAAAACTTGGGAGCGGTGGTGCAGTCTCTCACAAGCAAGCCAGTCGTCAGCAACCTGTTGGATCACGGGAATCTTTGGGAAGATCTGGCAGCGAGCATCTGAGGAACAAAGGGTTATGTAGGCAGAGGAGAAGATGAAGAGTGAAATTAGGTGTGCTGGTCTAGCTGAGAGCTGGCTGCAGCAATCAAGCAGTGTCACCTGCGGCAGAGTGCACGCAGGGAATGAGCCGTGGGGGAGAGGGAGGCAGGCCCGTGAGGTGGAGCCATAACAGGACACCCCCCAAGCGGGAGACTCCTGGCGACTGGCCCGGAGCATCCGGATGGGCCCGGTAGAAATCCCGGAGGAGAGCTGGGGACATGATCTGGGATTGGGGAACCCAGCGCCACTCCTCCGGTCCATAGCCCTCCCAATCGACGAGGTACTGGAAACCCTTAGAGCACAGCAGTCCAGACCCATTGACAACGACGGAGGTGAGCCTGAACAGACGGCACGGATGCCTCCGTCTCCTGGGCAGGAAGCAGTCATTGACCATTGCATTTAACGAGTACTCCACCCAGGGCAGGTCCTTTCTCCAGGAGGAAGGATGGAGGGATGACATGCACCGGAGTGCGGACTCCAGACTCTGGTTTGCTCTCTCCGCCTGGCCATTGGTCTGGGGGTGGTAGCCAGAGGAAAGGCTGACCGTGGCTCCAATTCCTGAACAGAAGACCTTGGACGTGAACTTGGGGCCGTGGTCAAACACAACGTTCTGGGGGAGCCCATACAGGCGGAAGACGTGGGTGGTGAGGAGCTCCGCCGTCTCCGCCGCGGTCGGTAACTTTGCCAGAGCCACCAACCGCACGGACTTCGAGAACCGGTCAACAATGTTTAAGATGACAGTGTTGCCCAGAGATGGAGGGAGACCGGTCACGAAGTCTACGGAGAGGTGGGACCATGGTCGACTCGTCACAGGCAGAGGTTGTAGTAGTCCAGACGGTGGCCGGTGGGAAGCCTTGCTGTGTGCGCAGATGGTGCAGGCGGAGACGAACTCCCTCACATCCGCAGTCATGGTGGGCCACCAGAAACGCCAGCGCAGGAAGGACAAGGTGCGTCGGGCCCCACGATGGCAGGCGAAGCGGCTGGCATGGCCTCACTACATCACCTTCGTCCTGACCGCATCAGGGACGAAGAGGCGGCCAGGAGGCCAGTCCGGGGATCACGCTGGGTGCGCTGGGCTTCTCTGACTTCTGCCTCGAGGTTCATCGTGACCACTCCGATGACCCTGGAAGGTGGCAGGATGGTATCAGTGGTGGTCCACTCCTCCCCTGCCGCGTGAAGCCGAGACAGGAAGTCAGCCTTGGCATTCTGTGAGCCTGGACGGAACATGATCGTGAAGCTGAACCGTCCCAGTAACAGAGCCCAGCGTGCCTGAAGAGAATTCAGCCTCCTCGCTGACCTGATGCAAGTCAGGTTCTTGTGGTCTGACCAGACCGTGACGGGGTGCTCAGTGCCCTCCAGTCAGTGCCGCCACTCCTGGAACGCCCCCACGACAGCCAGAAGCTCCCGGTTGCCGATGTTGTAGTTGGCCTCGGCAGGGGTGTAACGACGGGAGTAGAAGGCGCAAGGGTGCAGTTTCTGGTCCGTAGATCGCTGCGAGAGGACACCACCAATGCCAGTGTCCGAGGCGTCCACCTCCACAATGAAGGGCCTTGAAGGGCCCGGGTTGATCAGGACCGGCGCGGAGGTGAAGCGCCTCTTCCGGTCCATGAAGGCTGCACGAGCTGCAGGTGTCCAGGTGAAGGGGCGCAGAGAGGAGGTGAGGGCAGTGAGAGGGGCAGCCACCCCGCTCTAGTCCCGAACAAATCGCCGATAGAAATTGGCAAAGCCAAGGAAGGAATGCAGCTGCTTCTGGTTGGTGGGTTGGCCCCACTCAATGACAACCTGGATCTTCTTGGGGTCAGGCCGA
The DNA here is from genome assembly GCA_903171835.1 of Mullus surmuletus. NCBI lineage: Eukaryota > Metazoa > Chordata > Actinopteri > Syngnathiformes > Mullidae > Mullus > Mullus surmuletus. The sequence continues at coordinate 419,021 of CAESWR010000118.1, read as the reverse complement.
GTCCGCCCACCCTCCACGATGAGCCCCAGGATCTCCACTGAGGGAGCGTGGGAGACACACTTCTCCGCCTTGATGAAGAGGCGGACGTGCTGGATGTGCTCCTCAGCACTCCTGGAGAACACCAGGATCTCATCCAGGTACAGGACCACGAAAATGTCCGGTGGGATGGTCGAAAACCCTCCTGAATTCCGCAAGGAAGGCAGCATAGTCGCTGAACAGCTCGGGGCGGGCGCAGAGGATGGCCTGGGCCCAATTCAGGGCATTGCCAGTGGTGAGGTTGGTAATGAAAGCCACACGAGATGCCGGGGAGTGGAATTGACTGGGCTGATGGGAGAACATCAACTCGCACTGCAGTAGGAGCCCCCGGAACTGAGGGAAGGTTCCAAGTGGGGTTCACGGAGCTCCCCCACTGGATGGCTGGGGGCCTGGATTGCTGCAGGCTGAACAGCTGGTTGCACTGGGGGCTGATTATCCACGATGGAAGGATGGGAGGCAGATGCAACCAGTGCTGCAACCTGTGCCGCCAGGGCCTGGGTCACGCCGATGAGGCTCCCCACCTGGGTGGCTCGGTGCTGCTGGGCCTCAAGTCGGTCGTTGAGGGACTGGATCGCTGTAGATGCCTGGTCAGCCAGGACCCTCCCCTGGGCCTGGAGAAGCGTCAGCGCTGGGGCAGGGGGTGGAACTTGGGTTCGGTTGGTTGTGTTAGCTGAGCCCGGTTCCATGGCCAGATCTTCTGTTATGGCACGGCAGTGTTGGGGCTCAAAAGCTCAACACAGGGAAGCAGGAGGGAGGTTTGTCAAAACAGGCAGGATTTAATGCTGTTTGGCGAGAGGAAAAAACTTGGGAGTGGTGGTGCAGTCTCTCACAAGCGAGCCAGTCGTCAGCAACCTGTACGATCATGGGAATCTTTGGGAACATCTGCGAGCATCTGAGGAACAAAGGGTTATATAGGCAGAGGAGAAGATGAAGAGTGAAATCGGGTGTGCTGGTCTGGCTGAGGGCTGGCTGCAGCAATCACGCAGCAACCAGTGTCACCTGCGGCGGAGTGCACGCAGAGAACGATCAAAATTACTCGCCAGCAGGAACCACAACGATCTCACCGTGCTGCTAGTTTACGAGCACATCCGAGTGACTGATTTACATGTTGATTCCCTTTAGGCTGGATCCAGCGCCATCTCCCCTCCATGGACACGGAGGACTTTGAGACCATCCTCTCCAGTGCAGAAGATTCATCAAACTCCTCTGAGGAGGAGAGCAGCAAGGTAAGGCTGCCAAATAATGCAGATGTGAAATCTCTCAGGCTGAGTACAACTTTGCTGGGCTACATTTGAAAGATGGTTAATAGTCAAAGCGGCCACTTATTTTCCGTTGACACACTTTAAGGCCCTGAACTACAACCATACATCGTCAATTTTTGTTTCTAATGAACAAGTAGATCTTGCTTGGTCTTATCAGCACTGCAAATTCATCACCCCCCTCCATCACCACCACCATCACTACTGAAGTCATCCACGTACACAAACTGTGCAAGGTGGCAGTCTGCTATTCAGGAGCAGGAGCGCTGAGGGTTTCAATACCTTGCTCAAGGGCACTTGGGCATGAGCTCTCTCAGAATACAGTTTACTTGGTTACTTTGTCTTATAGGCAGAAATGCCAGTGCTGTTCTAGTGAAAGCAGTCTGATGGTCTGATAGTCCTTTTGTCCTCCAGGTGGACAATGATCATGTCCAGCTGACATATCAGTCGGGACGGAACCTTTCCTTGGACTCAGGCGAAGTGGTCCACTTAATAGAGGAAGCTGAGAGACACTGGTGAGTTGGGGTTGGTACTAAAAAGTACCCGGGTCCCCATGTGATCATCTGAACACATTTTGTTGCCATGTAGAAATGTATGTGAAAAGCAAACACCACAGACTCCCAGAATCCCTGCACGCAGCCAAAACCAGGCTGTTGTCTGATAAACTCTGCCATAATTCTCAGTGTGAAAGAAGCTGCTTCCAGGGTCAAAATCAGACCAGGTTTCCCAAAACCTTCACCACAATCAGTATTGTGTTTGAATGCATCATATTTCTTAAATCTAGCTGCTCCCCTCATCCTTTGCTCTTGAGCTCATTCAAATACATTTTAGATAAATCCGGGGTTGGCTGAGGCCGTGAGTGATGCTGTGTACTGACAGAGGCCCCTCCCCCACAGTGGTGCACTGTGCCGCAGCCTATCACATGCCAGTCCACCGCCACCGCGGTGACTCTTGAGACGATAGAGAGAAGATGCAATTCCACACAACAGCACCACAAAGCTCTCATCCTCTCTGAGGGCACCACACAGAGACACACTGGGACGGGCGGTTAGAGTTGAGCAGACATGCCGTCGACTTGTTGGCGGCGGCCCGTGTGATCAGCTGAGCTCCATAAAGGACGCGTAACAACTTTCCCTATCCCGTCTGTAAAGATTAAAGACTACTTTGGAATTAAATTTTCATTCCTTGTAACATTATCCTGATGAGGCAGAGGAACCAAAAATCCTGAAATGTGTGTCTTGTGGTCTGTGGGCGATTTAAGAAAGACAGTTGAAAACACAATGGCTTCGGATGAATAATAAATAGTTGTTTCATTCACTGCACCACCAGCGCATCTCATCCTTTCATCCTTTATGGAGAGGCGACCCGTGGAAGCCAGTGCTGGAGGAGTGTTTTGGTCTCATGCAAGCTCTCTGCATTCACAAGTGACTAATAATCTGTGAGATAAAAGCTTGGCTTGCTTTGAGTATGCTCATTTTTCATCAGGTCATGCATATTTCAGGGCCTAAAACCATCTCCTGTCGTCTTGTGTCTGTGGGTTTTTGCTGCTAAAAGGTCTCACTCACACTCATCTCCCCTTTTCACTTGAGGAGAATGAAGAATTCATAAGTCCTCCCTTTCTTCTCTGGCTTTTTGTTCGATCAAAGTTAATGTGAATCTGTATAGAATTTTACGCAGCATGATAGATGACCTGTGTGTGCACACGCATGTGTGTATGTGTATGTGTGCGCATGTGTGTGAGGGAGGGTGTGCTCAACATATAAAGCTGGAAACACACGCATGCCTTTTTTAAGACTCTTGGTTCTTGTTCTGATCTGTTGGGTGTGTGTGGATGTGTTGGGTGTATGTTGTGCCGCAGTCTGATGGAGCTTTTAACTGTACCACTCCCAAGAGTCGATCTGAGCTCTCTAGAATCAGGCTTTTCTTATGGTGGTGATGGTATGATGGTTCTCTCACACACACACACACACACACACACACACACACACACACACACACACACACACACACTCACACATACACACACCCCTCAGAGTTTGCAATCATGTGTGCCAAATTTGTATACACGCTTCAAACATCAACTTTTTACGGCATATACCACTCTTGATAATATAAGGTGCCCCCACGTACCGCAGGATGACCAATATTCCAGCAGCACAGGCCAACCCTCTTCTGCTTAGAACAGCACATGAGGATGACTATTGTTTGCTGATTATTAACATCTTCATCATCCCGAGCCTCAGTTCCTCCTGCAGCCTGAGTGACAAGCAGTGTGGGCATGCGCCAATCTGCGTGAACTAAAATCACTAATGATTAATGTAGTATCATCGCACTGTTTTGACAGGCAGTAAATAAATCAGCAATTTCCCCACATACCACATAAGAAGACTCAAGTACCCCCAGTGGTATCGGCACCATAGTTTGAGAACCACTGCTCTAGGTGAGAAGGAGAATTTAGATAACATTCCAACTGACATGTTCTTGGGTTTGTGCCATTTTCATTGAGAGAGACAGCAACTGGATGTTTAATGCCTTTATTTTGTAGACCCTACACAGTCGTGTCCTGTCTGGCTCAATCTGCTCTGTTAAAATTCACACAGCTGCCATCAGAAATAGATGTGGCGCATATATTTAGTGGCATGGCGCTTCTAGGACTGATATGTGCTGCAGACTATCATGGAGCCGTTCCACATCCGTATGATGGTTATGATGATGGTGGTGATAATGTGATGATAGTGGTAGTGATGATGACAATTTTGGTGATAATGATGGTGTTGATAATGATGGTCATGATAATGTAATGATGATGTGATGATAAAGATGGTGATGATTGTTTTGCTGATGGTAGTGGTGATGATGATTTAGGTGATGATTCCATTTTAAAAAGCAAATAGAAAACACAGTGCTTGGTTGTGTTTATTCAGTAAGGTCACCAACCAAACTCCCTCTTTCCCAACATGACGGGTGGGCTGGGAGCCCAGCAGGGTGGACTTTGGTTGGCTGCAGCTCAGGGAGAAGGAGGGACTCGTACATGGGCTTCACCTCTCATAGAAGAGAAGCAGCAGGCTAATGACGAAGGGGCCCTAACACTGAGAGCTGCACAAATATGTTGTGTGTGTGTGTGTGTGTGCACGTGCGTGTGTGTGTGTGTCTCCATACATGCTCTTATGGGTGTTGCTGTTTTATGTGTTGTTGCTAAAGCATGAAGCAAGGACAGTCATTTTTATCTTATGTCAACAACTTTTTATGACCCTTTTTTTTCCTGCTGGCACAGCCAGTGTATGGACTTGACCTCTGACCTTATGTCCTTCCTTTTCAGACATCCTCAGTGACTCAAGCCTCAATGAAGACAGTACTGGAGGAGACATCTCTCAGGACAGCAGATTGACCATCATAGTTTCATACACATCAAAGACAAGTACTTGATTTGCAGACAGTTTTACCTGGAGGTGGACATTGTAGCGCTGCGTACTGGAGTACACACATGGCCTACTTTTTCCAGCTGTAGTTTTTGTTGTTTGACTCACTGAAGATCTCCAGTGGAGGCTCTGGAAGAAGCATTCAGGCATGTGAACATTGCACAGTGGCAAAGCCATACAAGAGTTTTTAATCATTTAAATAGAAGCTGTCATCCGTGGAGAAGCTGAGACCATATGGATGTGCACCCGCAACAATGTGGAAGCAGATTCCCTCGTCCAGAGTGGGGGGGCTTGGATACCAGAACATGTGGACAACCTCGGGGAGAACTGATAAGAGGCTGCTCTGTTCTGCTGCTGCATTTCCAAATCTTCTTTTACCTGAGCAGCCCTCAAAGCGCTTTACAAACACATGACCACACACACACACTGATTGCGAAGGCTGCCATTGCAAGGTGCCAACCTGCTCATCAGGAGCAGTTAGGGCTTCAGTGCCTTGCTCAAAGACACTCCGACATGAGCTCAACCGGTAATATGAAGGCCACTCTACTTTAAAAATCTGTCTTGCCAGGTTGAGCATCTGCTGCCCCACTTTATTTCCTTGGGCTCTTTGGGTTCAAACTATTTATAGTCGGGACGTGAGGGAAACACTGAAGAAGAGTTAAGACGGGTTCTCGCTCTGCTTCAATACACCATGATACCAACATCTAACAATACATCCCCTACAATCTCCCTACACCCTTCCCCCCTTATCATCAGCTATAGCTAATTAGCCAGTTAGCCATGAGACGGTCTCTCCCATTCATTCGTTCAGACATTCCACAAAAGTCTCTCTAGATGTGCTAGCTGTAACACCTTCTCTTCAGGAAATACGACCATTTTTTAAAGACATAGTGGAGCGTCAAGAACATGACTCAGCAGCATCGATTTCCGTTTTAAGTGAACTATTCACTCCGCTCAAGCATCAATTCATGTTTCTGCCATTTGAATCTAGTATATGCATGCTCTGACACACACACACACACACACACACAGGGTGTATAGCGGATAGGAAATAGGCATTATTACGGTACATCACTTTTTTTTTTGATGAGTGGAATGCAAATAATCTTCACACATTTCTGTCATGTGTATGTTACTGGAATGAATCTCAGATGATATATTTCATTCACGATTTCAACAGAAATAGAGATATGTGTAAATCTACATACATTGTAAGCAAGTGCCAATGTAAAGAATCATATTTTTGGGTGTTGTATTAATGAATGCACACAGACCAGTGTGATGTTTAGTCATGGTGCTGTAATGGTCCCAGTTACAATCCCACTTTCCAAGGGTGATAACATAATTCTACATCTATGTAGAAAGCCCTGATTCCATTCGTGTTACTGACACGTTTTCCAGTTTTGTCAGAACGGCTGAGAATAATCTCTTTGACAAATCCTGTTCATGTTGTCTTTTTAAATGACAACAATTCATGTGCAAAGCAAGGAAACTGCCAACTTTTGGCAAAAGAAAACAGTCTGAACACTGAAAAACGTTTTGAACCTCACTGCAAAGAGAATTTGGGTAAATGTAAGTAAGCATCAATGTTGGTGCATTATCAAGTGTTTTCAAAGTTTCATGCATTTTCTCCATAACTGTATTTCTTTGCACACAGTTTTCCTCTAAGGCTTTTGGCATTGTGTTGCATTTCTTGTATCTTGTAGACTGAAATATTCAGTGGGAACAGCACTGCAACTTGGTTGCCATGTGAATTTATTACAAAATGTCATACATTGATTTTTGTGTGTACACAGCTCTTGAACATTATGTACATTTTGTGTATCCTATAGTAAATGAAAATATTGTATCTTTGTAAAGAAATATTTCTATTTGACTGTGTCCTGCTGCAGTTTAATTACAATTGAACCATATTATCGAATGTATCCAGTCTGTATAAAGTACAATCTGGCATTGCAATGTACATATTGCTTCGTTGTAATATATATTTTGTTGCTGTTTTCTTATCACCATGACAATGTACTATTATAAATCCAACCAAACTCAAATTTGATACTTCATATGTGGAAGCATAGACTTTATTTGCCAGATTTTGTATTTCCTACTGACTGAGGGGACACATTTATATTCTTTATACACAACAGGCAAACTGGCTTGTTGTTCGCTGTTGTTCAAGCAACACAAATAAGTGAAATGCGGGAAAGCAGTTTTCATCTTTTGTGTATCACACTTTTCTGGCTAAAAGCTTCTTCAAACCCTCCTTTAGTTTATGTTATACTGCTACATGCATTTGGGACAAATTAGAAAAACCTTTCATTTTAGCTAACACGTTTACACGCAGATACTGAAATGTCTACACATATCTTGCCTGCCACTAGAGCAACTGCAAATGACTAAAAGTCTATCTGTTAACTTTGTGACAATTTGTCTGAAGATAAACTGGTGATTTTGAGGAAGATTGGAAACGTCTGACTTTTTCACAAAATGGCCATAGGGTGCAATTACTTCAGACTGAATCAGATGATATGTCACATAAAAGGAATGCAGTGTTTCCTTGTCTGTGACATTCATCTTGTTACAGCATGAAAGGCTTCCAGCTTCCAACTGGTGAATGATTTCAGTCATCGTTGAATGATCTAAACATTTTGATTTTTTTTTGAGAATCGCAACAAAAAAAAGGAAATTGTATATGAAAGACATGGAATAATTTAAGGTCTAATAAATAATTATTCACTTTGAATCACTTTTCTATTACAGAAATTAAAATCTTTATAAATATATAGTCATGGGTAAACATAACAAATGCATTTGTTACATCAAAGCAGGCCAACTTCCTGTTTGACCACAGCAGTGAGATCCAAGATGACTCCCACATGAAAAATTTGGTCAAACTTCAGTGAGTAAAATCTTTTGGTGCAGATACGTCAAAGCATCAATGATATAACATGCGGTCGCTGGTGGTGGCGGTGGTGGTGGTGGTGGCGTCCCCTCAGCTGTGTAATGGACCCAGATTGGACAGCTGGACGGCTTCCACAGCCGATCCGAACCTGTAGATCCCTCAGTTTCATTATCTTATCATCTGATCTGAGGCCTTGTGCATTAACCCCCTTAGAGGGTGAAGCTGTCAACCAGCTGGTGGTGAGTTCGGTCAGGTGGCAGGAGAAGACTGGCCAGACCTTGCAAACCTAAATGCATCGTGCAGGCAAACTGGAAACTTTTGAGAGAGGATTCTGTCTGCGGGGCCTTTAACTCTCACCTCACCTCAAGACCTGATGCCTCTAGGCTTTGGATGGCGACTCTCAAACATTGTGGTTGACTCCTGTGGTTCAACTGAAGAAGGAGGCTTTTCAGGACATGGTCTCCGAAAGTAGTTGAAGTGGATCGATGAGCCTGAAGGGCTACGGTGGCAGCCATGTCAAGAGGACAAAAGCAGCGGTTTTGAGAATAGTTTGGCGAAGTCATCCAAGGACCTTGATCCACCATCTGGGCCCTATGGAATGGGAATTGGAGGTTGCCAAGCTGTGTATGGCAAGGATGAGACTCTGTCGGTCTTTGGTATTATATATTCTTCGTTCTGAGGTGATGTAATATCATCTAAATACAATGTGTTGCAATATATTATTTAAAAAATGACAAATTGTACCTGAAAAAGAACTTAAGTGCTAAGTGCAAACTCATGAGCTCTAGAACAAGATTCAGACCAAAGTAAGATCACATGACTATACTCCAACCTGTTATTGCATTTGGTGCACTTCTGATTAAATCCTCATGAGGTTTTAATGGGGCCGCCAATCCCTGAGGCCTCATCCACTTTTGTCACCCTGCAAATAAAAAAGCAAAGATCCCCAACAAATCTGAAACACATAAAGCAACAAATTATCAAAACTGTTGGTTTTCCTTTTGATTGGGTCCTTTTGGATGGACAAAGAGGCTGTTCGGATCTTCATCCTCCGAAAGGATTAGCTCACTTGGAAACTTCGGAATATCACTCGGACACGTAGACTTGTCTTTGTAGAATTTACTGATAGAAAGATCTCAACTTACAATTTGATGACTTGGTAGGATGAAAGGTTAGAATAGATCATTTCATGTCAGCTTATGACAATTCATGCCAGTGGTGTCAGGTTATAATCCTGGAGACAACGAATAAAGCAATTCAAATCACATTCTTTCTCTCTTAATCTTTAGCTTGATTCAACATATGTAATATTGAAACCTTACCAATAGCGTGTGTGCGCTCGATGAAATAGGTAGCAGATAGATGAAATGGAAAGAACTGGCTTTGAACCTAGTCTAGCCTTCGCAACTTGGTTGGCCTTGATTTGCTTTGATTACAGCCTCAAGATGTTACATCAAAGTCCTTGAATTAACACAACAGAGGCAATAAGACCTTTCTTCCTTCTGTTCAGACTGGACTTGCTCATTTATTTGGATTCTGTAGCAGCATACTTACTATATTTTGGCCACAATTATAATGGCTGTTTCTAAACATGTGAACCTCTCTGTTCTGTGTTCTTCTGTTCTGTCATCAAGTAGTTAGAAATGTCAAAATATGGCCCTTTTCAAATCATTTATTGATTACAACACACCCCTTGTTGACTGGTGGATTGGATCTAGGTCTGATTTAGAAATGATATAACTTGCGGTCGGTGGTGGTGGCGTTCCCTGAGCTGTGTGATGATGATGTTGATTTAAAAAATCTGATCTGGGTCACATGGGGGCCGGGGAGTGTGTGCGACTGGGGCCACTTGGGTCAGGCCTATGATGACTATATCTGCTGACTCTGGAATATTAGGAACACCTCTCAGCACTAATTCAATAACACTGCAAATTCTAATCTTTAAAATGGCCGATAATATAAATTGATATAAAACAGATTAAATAAATATCGAAGATTATCAAATCAAGAAGGGTAGGTTTATTATAGAAGTGTTTTACTGTCAGTGGCTTTTATATTGTGTCTAACTGGATTGATGTCGTGGGAGCTCACCATAATTGAATATTGATTGCTCCTTGATGGCTGACTTCATTATGATCATTAATCCCCCCTTCCCACATTAGCAAGTGGGGAGTTAACATCAAATAAAACTCCCAAAGATGATCTGTGCTTATTTGTTTCTTTTACTATTTTGTATCATATTGATTGAATGTTCGACCGCTCAAGTTAAATCACTTGCCACATTAAAAATCTGTGCCGCTTCAACGTGTGACAGGTACGTCGCAGAGCAATGCAACCTAAAAAAGAAGGTGAAAAAATGCTGCTTGGCAAAAATGCCTCGAAGCCTTACCTTGTTGACGATGTGCTTGTGTCTCAAGAAATGAATACCGTCTTCTGCCCCATTATCTTTATTTATATGTATATAATGACTGAAAGTAAAAGACCAGAGCTTGAAATACAAATGTGCAATGACAAAGCTGCAAAGAGGGATGAGAAGGTCTCACCATAGCTTTGTTCTGCACAGCAAACCTCATGAGGACTGAATACAGAAAGACAAGAGATTGCGTGTGTATGTGTGTGTGTGTGTGTGTGCGTCAGGAAGATGACTGGAAGTCCGACAGCCTCAGGAATGTGACCAGCATACTAAGTATTTCACAAAGGTTCAAGCAGGGGAAGAGAGACAGTTATGAAAAACTCTTATGGACCTGAATGTCCTCGTACACTGTTTTTTTCCCTTTCTTTTTCAGCCTGGTGTCCACTTCAATGTGTCATTATGTGCATTGGAGATTGTGAGTGTCTGTAACTGTCTGATGTGACACACGTGTTATATCTTATTAAAGGAAAGCAATGCCCCCACAAGGCCATAGAGACGTGCATAAGTCAAACCCTTTGTGTGTGTGTGTGTGTGTGTGTGTGTGTGTGTGTGTGTATGTGTGTGGCTATTCTTGCTAAATTAAGTGAGGGGGTGTGCGTTCTCACAAACAGTGAAGTTGTATTTTTCCGACTGCCCCTGAACGTAGCAGCGCTGACTGTCGAAGTGTGCGCGTGTGGTGTGCGCATTGTGATTTGAATGAATCGCCCAATCAGCGGCCTCGCTTTGCGGAAGTCGCCAGCTCCCGTCACGGACGACCAATCAGCGCCGCTCTGTTGTTTGCCGTGTTTTTTTGAATCTAGTTCAAACAGCAGACACGCAAAGCTCTGCATCTCCGTGTGTTTAGTTGTCCTAAAACTGAAGACGGAACTTGGATTATCTCGACCATCGCTTGCAACATGCGTCGACGTCAGCTTTGAGGTTGGACGTCGACATGTTCCTGAGAGTTTGTCTGGGAAGGGGAACCGCTGAGCCAGCAGCGACCTAAGCTCGTCAGACTCGCTGTGTCCCTTCGCCTCGGTGTCCCTGCGCCTCGGTGTCCCTGCGCCTCGGTGTCCCTGTGCCTCGGTGCTCCTGCGCCTCGGTGTCCCTGCGCCTCGGTGCCTCGGTGTCCCTGCGCCTCGGTGCTCCTGAGAGTGCGTGGCCTCTTTGGCTGCCTTTTGACTTCCGTCTGCTCGAGGAATCGGAGGAGAAACGACGGTAAGATGACTTCACTGCTGGTTTAGGTGTTTCTTTGCTTGTCCTTTGTAAATGTCCACGCTGCCCTGATGTTTTCTGGCGGTTACTTTTAATAGTGTAGTCTCATATGAACAGTAAGATCCCCCCACCCCCCCACCCCA
>CAESWR010000118.1:374902-398704 GCA_903171835.1 Mullus surmuletus | reverse complement strand
CCCCCCCCAAATAGCTGGCAGTGTGTATGGGGACCCCAATCCTCACCCCATCATGGATTTATAAGGCCTGGGAGAGGAGAGATGATGTGTAAGTACCAAAACAAAATGCATCGCTGTCCTGTCTTTGGCACTCAATATTTTTATTTGGAGCCCACGATTTTTTTGCGGTGAGGCAGGGCTGCTTGATCAGTCATATTTCAGTTGCAACTACAAAGTTCAGTAATCCTTACAAAACCATTATTTTAGTCTTAGTTCTTCAATAATGCTCCCATCGGGAGTATATTGGGAAACAATGCTTGTACTCTGCACAAAGTGAGCCACAAAGAAACTAATTTGTGTCCACTCAAAAGCAGTCACACAGCACTGAACCCAAAGCAAAAAACTGCCACGGAACGTTGACCACATCTTCTGTCTTTTCATTTGTTAAGGTCCTTTCATGTAGCAGAGGAAGAGTTTCGAACAGAGTTCAAAGTTCCTCCATTCCAGGACTGCATCCTCAGCTTTTCTGGGTTTTCAGATGAAGAAAAGGCCAACATGGAGGAGCGGACGCTCAAACATGGTTCGTCTCTACACATGACATGCTTTGTTCAGAGGGATTTGTAAGAATGACAGCAGGCGCTATATTCTTGAGGACATCAGTGTTTGTTTTTGTGAAGAAGCGAAGTGCTGCTGTCACTCTGAAGGGCGTATATGCTCTTTGTGTATCATGTGTTGTCCAACATATTCTCAGTTTATGTGCTTTAGTTTCTAAAGTCTACATCTTCAGAACTGTGTTGATCCAACTGCAATGACTATTGGTCCCGTTTGGTGGCTGCAGGTGGCAGCTATCTGGAGCCTGGAGATGACAGGTGCACACACATGGTGGTGGAGGAAAACTCTGTGAAGGAGCTGCCGTTCTCATCCTCTAAGAAACTCTTTGTGGTGAAGCAGGAGGTAGGAGGAATGGAATATACACAACATAATATGAATAGGAAATGTCTGATGGTCTCACTTTACACATTTGGTCTGTTATATCAAAAGGGTTTTTTTATTCATAAAATCTTACATTTGGTAATTGTTGTGTCCACAACCCAGTCATTGGTTGGATGGTTATCCGTAATCAGGAAATAAGTAACTGCTCCAATGGTTTCGAGGCTGCTAGAACTACTGTACACTACTAATTACATTAATTTTGTTAGTCATTCATATTCTTCATTTTCTTCATCCTTTTTAAGTTTGTGATCAGCCAGTGGCATAGTATTTCATTGCAGAGCCCAGATCGTGCCCTTCCACATGACGGTAAACCAAAGCTTGTGGTGCAGGTGCATACATGAGAGATAATGACACTGTACTTGTTTGCCTGTGCTGTAGAAAACTTTATTGTTCACCGCAGACAAGAGAAACAAAAATTCTGTTATGCATTTGAATGCAGTCAAAAAATAAAACTAGAAGAAAGAATCGCATTAAAATTAGAGCAGCACATCCGGGATCAACCCTCCACCCTAACATGATGATCTAGTATGTCTACTGAAGGAGAACATGCAGATACACAATCAAACATACAGTGCTTGGTTTTAAAGTGTCTTGGCAGACGTATGGAGTGGGGCACCTTTTTCAAGCCCTGGCTCGAGTCTCACTCGAAACATGTGCATCAAGGAAAAAGCTGTGGCTCATTCACCTTCTGCATCTCAGGGTTCCACTGGACTCCAATAATCTGCTTTGGACAGGCTGCACTCGTAGCCCTGCTCCTCTCGTTGTCCCACCATGGACCAGAACACTATCTGTGACGGATTATGGGATCAGAAACGTCCTTTCTTTGTCTGGCCCTCAACGACCTCCAGTGGTATCGGGTTTGAGTTGCTGGTTTGTGCTCAGCATGATGCAGCACAGTGCAGAATGTGTTTTAGTGGGAGAGAATGTGTTTGTAAGTTGTCTGAGTAGGCGAGAGGCTCTTAAGGTTTGGCCAAAAGTGCGATCCGTTCAGTATGTGTATAGGGCCTTATACTGTATAAGCACATAATAAGGTAAAATAGATAGAAATAACAAACAGCCTGATTTGTCAGCTGGGTTGCTGCTGTCAGCGCTTAGTAGCCTTGCTGGAGAAATAGAAGAGTTTGTGTGTGTACGTATTTGTTCTCTGAGTGTTCTCTGAGTCAGGGTATCACGGCGCTGGCCTGAGGGCATCAGTGAAACTCCCTCACCAGTTATCAGGTTGACTTGTTATTCCTTTTGCCTTCTGGACCCCTGCTCTCTAAGTAGTGGGTTTTCGGCCTATATAGCCTCCGTGTCCTCTCTTAATATAACTCTTAGGTTTCAAGCACATGGATCATTGTAAAGAAGGTGAGGTTGGTTTAACTGTAACAACTCCATATGCACTTTGGCCATCTCTTCACTCTGCTGATTACAGAATGTATCATTAGACCTGCATTTTTTTCTGCCATCTGTCACAATGTTTTTTTTCCTCTTCTGGCAGTGGTTCTGGGGAAGTATTCAAATGGATGCTCGAGCTGGAGAGTCGATGTACCTTTATGAGAAGGTAGGTTTGCTGCGCATGATAAACACATTAGGAACATAAGATGATGCAGTGGGGTTACTGTGTGAGCATTCTTTCTGTCCCAACAAATACACCCTCACATTCCTTCAATAAAAAGAATTAAGGAGTAACTCTCCACAGAAATCTTGAATAACTCCAAGAAGATGGTTTAATCACAGCTGCAGGGAAGATGAGTTAATTTATGTATGACCTTGCACTAAGGCAAGTCAGAATTGAATGTGTCGTTGGTGCGCAAGTCATTGGTGAGGCATTCAGACATTCAGGCATTGCAGAACTCAGTCTGCTGTTAATGTCCTTTCGCTTCACTTTGTCCCACCACCCTTTAGATCGACAGTCCGGCGATGAAGAAGGCGGTGTCCCTCCTCTCCCTGACAACCCCCAACAGTAACCGTAAGCGCCGGCGTTTGAGGGACACGCTAGCTCAGCTCACCAAGGAAACAGAGATCTCCCCTTTTCCTCCACCACGCAAAAGGCCATCAGCGGAGCACTCGATGTCTATGGGCTCCCTGCTGGACATCTCGAACACTCCTGATACTTGCAAAGCCTTGGCAGGTGAGAGAGAGAAGATGGGGGCAGTACTTGTCTGCATGATCCAAATGTAAAGCCCGTTCCTCTCATCCCTCATAAAAATATTCACACCGATGATAGATAACCTGATATTTTAGCGGATGGTTCCCTTGGACTGTTTGATTCTCTCGTCCTATGTAGCTCACTGTAAGAGGATGAACCTCTTTATTTCCAGAATACAGAGTAGTGAAAAGGTCAGGGTCACTCACAGAAGATGAGACTATGAACAAGACTAAGACTAAAAGAAGGAAATCTATGGAAAAGAGGTGTAGAAAAGGGAGAGAAGAGCAAAAGAAAAGGTCCTGCCTAAATGCAAGTTTCTCTCAAGAGGGGCAGCCATCATCCTCTGCAGGTTAGGCTGTGTCTCAAACATGATGTTTACTAGCTTGCTGGTTGAGAAGGCCAATGTGCAAACCCGAATGATGAGCCAAGGTTGATACGTATGGATTTGAAAAATAATTTCAGTTGTTGAGAACATAAACATGCTTTAGTTATTACCTCTGTGAGCATTTTAATGGGTTTATGAGCTAATTTTCTTGTTCCAATGCTTAAATCAGCATTAAGTTGTTTTTATGAATTATGTCGCAATTCAGAAAGAAATGGACCATAAAGTTGGATGTATATTGTGCCGCTGTACTTCACCACTCCAGCTCACCCTGGTCCATTTATACTCGCTGTAATCAAAACTTTTTCATGGATTTCCACCACATAGATTTACACCTGGTAAAGGTGCAAACTCCTCTAAAGTAGTGAGAATAACTGTTGGTTGTCATGTCCATTTACACGACCAACAAGTAAGCTGTGATTTCACTGATCAGATGAACAGATAAATATTTTGTGGGAATAAAAGATGGTTGAAAGTGTGTTGACACTCGGCTGAGGCTCTATCTTCCAGTTCAGCAGCTCGAATGTCTCACTTTTTTTATGAAGTGCTAGTATTCACTTCGATTGAACAGATGAGACGCTTAAACCAATGTGCAAAGCAAATGTCCAGACAACTTGGCTTCGCGAGTAAGCTGATGCGAATGCTGTCAAGTTAAAGTCTTTTCACCGTAACATTGTTGCTGTCCAGCCAAGGAGGCTCAGAGAGCTTCTCACGTTCTCACTGTTGACAGAATTATACCGCCCATCCCTGAAGCAAATGTGGGCTTCCAAAGATTGATGATGATTAAACTGTCCAGCAGCAGCACTTCCACCACATATACATGAAAATAACTGGAAAGGCCGTGGATCCGTTATTCCTTCTGTGTATTATAGAGATCAACTTCTCCCATCACGTTGATCTTTTAAAGCGCCTCTTGGGGTTTGTAAAACCCCTTTTTGGAGATAACTTGGACAAAACTAACTGGATGTCACATGATGTCAAAGCTCCCAAGAAGCAAAGCTATGTTGTTATTGGCTGCGTCGGAGGGACGGGATGTTTCTGCCCTCCTGTGAGCCGGAGCCCGCAGCCAGCCAAAAACAGTGAGTGCTTCCTTTGGGCAGCAGGGCTCTAACTCTGAGCTTGTCCACCATACAAACCTGCTCAGGCATGTTTGTGGCCCCCCACCATCAGTCAGCGTTTGAAACTGTCACAATATAGCCGCTTTAGCATCAGTCACCTCAGCGGGGTTGAGGTTCCTGCCAGAGGAGGGCAAATCCAAATGTATCGTGTTCACATCACACGGCTTTGTGATGGTACAAGTGGTTTCTAGATGTTTGATTAATTTTTCAAAATTGTGAAATTTAGTTCAATATAATTTCTGAGCATCTGAGAAGTAAATGGCAGTAACACAAATGTCTGTGAAAGAACATAGGCAGTGCGGAATCGTAGATGTAGTTTATCACAGGATCATCCCGTGTGTTTGGCTTCGGTAAAGTGAGGCAATCACTATATTTAAGGGACCTGAAGATGAGAATTATTACTGAGTATTATCTGAAGGCTGTGGCAAAGTAGGCTTTGGGGTTGCGGGTGTTGCAGCTCTGGCTGTTATTAATGTTGGACTGCAACTTCACATATTTCAATTTTCATGTCACTTAATTCCTTGTGCTGTATGTGGGAAGTAACTTTTATTGTGCAAATTGAAAGGGAATAAGCATAAATATCGTAACAGTCCAATTGCAAAAAGATGATGGAGGTGTGTGGTAGCACTTAAAGTCTCATCATGTGTGGTTACAGCTTGTTGATAACACCTTTTTGTCTTTAGTCTTTTTTGAATATGACACTGACTTGCTTATGATAAACATCACCCCGCAAGGATGCAGACCTACTAGCCAGACCAACCTACCCAGTTTAGGGGTGTAACATACTATCTGTGTGTGTTGTATGTTTATGTAGATATTGTAGACATCAGGACAATTGTAACATGAATCATTCCTAAATGCTGTGTACAGTGTCTCCTGAATCATCAATGCTGTGTAAACTTGCTTTCCTCCAGAGGGTTCGAGGCCCGCCAAGAGTTCCACTCCCGTTCTGTCCAAGCAGTCAGCCAGGTGGCAGGTTTCCAAGGAGCTGTATCAGACTGAGAGCAACTATGTCGACATTTTAAACACCATACTACAGGTATCTGTGCATCACTCACTCATAGGTGGAAAAGTTGGTTGCCCTTGGCAACAGTTACAGGCTGACATGCAGTCATTAAGTGTGGATGTTTGTCGCCACCGGTGGCCTGTCCTATCAGTTGGTCCCAGCTGAGAGCCAGACATCTGACCACCTGCTCATAGCTTCTCCACTATGCCCTTTTCCCTGTAATGTCCGTTTTAGTTTTGCCCGCTCATTTACCTTTTTTGTGTCTCTTCTACATATCTCTATTTCCCATTGTCCTCTTTAATCTCGCTTTTGTTACTATTGAATTGGTTTTTGTAAGTTAGTCACAGCGCATTTGATTGCGGTGCCAATATTGCATTAATGTATATACATATTCATATACTGTATATGTAGAATAAATAAATAAATTGAAATAATATGATTTTTGGGAACAACAATTGCCATATGATAGACAGGGAGTACAAGTGTTTTTTTTATCTGCCTCTGGTGCTTTTTTCTGTTGCTCTGGAAGCGGCATCCATGGCAACTGAAAACAGCGCTGGAAGCGAAAGGAGTTATTCGCATAAATAAACACATTTTATTCTCCTCTTCAAATAAAAAAAAAAGTGTCCGTTTCACATCGGCTGTGAAAAGTCAAAAGGAAGAGGTCGGATTTGTTGAGGTTAAAAAATTCTGTGGGATATTAAAGGTACCCTGACAGAAGATAGAATTGTGTTGCGGATTATTTCTTTTATTGACATAATTTGACAGGCTGTGTGTGTGTGTGTGTGCAAAAGGGGGACTTAGAATTGTTTATGTGCAGATGACAACTTTTGATCAATGTATATTCTCATTGTCTCACCTGTACTTACTTAATTGTAGCTTTTCAAGCTTCCCCTGGAGAAGGAAGGTCAAGTGGGTGGACCCATCCTGGCCCAAGAAGAAATCAAGACAATATTTGGCAGTATCCCAGACATTTATGATGTTCACACCAGAATAAAGGTAGTGTGCTCTCATTAAGGTCACCATCAAGGGCCAGTCAAACCTTGTAATTGCGTTGATGTGAGCTTTTCTACTTTAATTATTGTTATCAAGGGGGACCTTGAGGAGCTCTTGACGGATTGGTCAGAAGACAGAAGTGTAGGAGACATCATTCTCAAATATGTGAGTATGTACATGTTTTATTCCTCACTTGCATGTGGGAGGTAAATTGCACATGTAAGTGCTGTTCATCATGGTTAGGGTTGGATAGAATCAGAATAGCCAGACAGTGGTACGCTGCATTGCTCTCTCGCTCACTATGAGACTGCAGGGTTAAAGAAAAAAATGATTTTAGTCACCTGCAGCAATTAGGACTAGGTCTGAACATTTGTTTGAAACGATATCTTGCCTACGAATGATTGACAAAGGCCCCACAGAAACCAACAAAGGTGCTATAAAATATACCAGCTCCCAGTGAAGGAGAACACCAAATGTCTAAGCTTTTAAAATATATGAATGAAACCAAGAAAGTCACAGACACACCTGCTGCTGGTTTCAATTTCAGGTTTTTTGTAATGTGCGTTTGTCACCACACTATGTGTGGTGAATGAATCATGTTTCGGAACCAAATGATGATTGTCTGGATGCTAAATGGATGGACTCTGCTCCTGACTTCTCGTTTGTCTAACCAGTCTAAAGAGTTGGTGAAGGCCTACCCACCGTTTGTCAACTTTTTTGAGATGAGCAAAGAGACGATCGTTCGGTGTGAGAAACAAAAGCCTCGCTTCCATGCATTTCTCAAGGTATGACTTTTACACTTTGCTTTCATGGAACCACCCTGCTCATCAGGAACAATTGGATCTGTGTCTTGTTGAGGTCATACCTGCTTTTCAAACTGAGACTGAGGATTTTCTGCCCCACCATTCAAAAGACATTCAAAAGTTATCTTGACAAACTTGATGGTGTTAACTTATTGAGTCTTTTTGTCCAAGCCAATTAAGGTGTCACTTTGTAAGAAATCATCCCTGGAAATCCTGACACACCACTAGCAGCTTTCAATTTGCTCTGCAGGTTCCTCTGGGCCGTTGCAGCTTATTAAGTATGTCAGAATATTCCAACTCTCCAGTCAGACTGATCCGTCTGGTGTTGGCGGGCTCAGAGCCACGCAGCAAGTCTCTAGGCGGGCATAATGGGATGATGGCAGCGCTGTCCAAGCACGCAGCTCATACTGCTTCAGTTGCGCTTATCACTCAAAAAGTGAAGTCATATGTTGGCGGCCCTTTGTTTTCCTGATGTGGGTCTGGATTTCCAGGTTACAAAATTGAGAGAAGAAAAAAAGAGCTCATATTTGCATTTTGGCCTATAGAGCAGGTGATGGGGTGTAGTGACAAATAAGCAGTTTTTTTATGCAGTAGAATGTGCACCATGATATGATTGTCATGTGCCAATAACGGCGCCATTCCACAGATCAACCAGGCCAAGCCCGAGTGTGGCAGGCAGTCACTCGTGGAGCTGCTCATCAGACCTGTACAGAGGCTGCCTAGTGTGGCACTGCTGCTCAACGGTAATGCACATTTGCACACCACTGAAAGTGAAATTATTTCTCAACTGTCATTTCATTTACCCTGTCTGACCCCTGTATTCTTCTATTTCTGAAACAACATTGTAAACTCTGCCTTTCTACTGTTACAGACATAAAAAAGCACACGCTGGACGAAAACCCTGACAAGATAATGCTGGACAAAGCAATCGAGTCATTGAAAGAAGTGATGACGTGAGCATGCATGACCAAACTTTGCTCTCTTCACCATCTCTGCCTTATTTCTTTCATTTTCGCTGGAATATCACAAAAAAAAGTCAAGCCTGATTAAGCAGAATTAGTTCCTTACACTCCACTTTGGCAAACCTGCACCAGGACCCGTATTCAAAAACACAGTGTGAATCCCCTCAGAGGGATTCTAAGACCAAAACAGTCTAGCAAGGAGTCGGAGCTTAG
Organism: Mullus surmuletus; assembly: GCA_903171835.1. NCBI lineage: Eukaryota > Metazoa > Chordata > Actinopteri > Syngnathiformes > Mullidae > Mullus > Mullus surmuletus. The sequence continues at coordinate 390,121 of CAESWR010000118.1, read as the reverse complement.
GACGTTGTTCTTTGAGCAAGGAAAGGCTGCAACTCTAATTTTAGTGAGTAGGCGTAGTCGACCCCATTGCTAGGAATGGCCCATACCTTCTGACGCTGTGAGTGGTTCAAAGACCTGAGATGACACTATATAAAAAACTGATGAAAAGGTGCATTTAGTGAAATCGGGGATTGAATAAGCAGTGACATTACAAGGGGTAATTCTAGAATTTAATCTCCATTAAGATATTTTGTGATCATGATTATTATTTCATGAACACTCGTCTTAAGTGTCATCAGACAGTTCATTCTGTGAACCGAATATGGAGTGCAATTAGCAACAACAATGATGGTTATAATAATAATAATAAAAATAACGATAATGTGTACCTCTGATCAGATGAACCACAAACATTCCCGTTCCGTCTGATCTGCACTGTTAGAGTAATTCATTGTTGTTTGGTGTTCAGAGATAGTTTCTGCCACCTCCTCTTCTTTCTGCCATTTTCTTCCTCTGCTTAGAATATTCTTGAGCCTCTCAAAAGTCCTCTTCTGTGCTCCCGATGGTTTTACTCCCTATGAGCTGTCTTAAGGGCTAAGAGGTTTTGTGAGTCACTTTTACTTTCAGACTTTACTACTTGGATCAAGTCCTAAATTTAAGGAGAAAATCTCAGGAAATGTTACAGTTCAAAGAATCTCTCTTAGAAAGTTGTCGTCAGGATCAGCACTCAGTGTTGGAAGGCTTAGTGAACCCGGGCCCGGGTCTTCAGATCCGAGCAATGCCTTCTTCCAACTGCTGTTCTATTTTCCCACCTCTCTTTTTGTGATCAAATCCTTCTTTCTTGTCTCCATGCTCAGTGCGGTGCACACAGCACAAAGGCTGAGTCAACCTGCAGCAGGTTTTTTTGAGAAATGGTGCATTATGTGACAGCAGTGCGGGGGTGCTGGTATTTTTGGCCATCATTCCAACACCTCACGTGTCTTTGTGTTAACATGTTTTCAACTTTTCACATGAGAGGGGTTGCATTTAATTTGTTTCACATAAAATTATGAAGTAGACGCTGTCGTTGTAGCTCCCCCAATCGCACCAAGACCATCTACAGGGATGATCCGGAATTTGTGAAATTGTGGGGCTTGACCGGTGGAAGAATATGTCAGATGTGAAGTAATGACTATAAGTACACGATTGATTAAATAGAAGTGCTGTTACAAATGTGTGTCCGACTCAAGGAATCCACTACTTTTCTTAGCTGCACTCTGGCAGAGGGTCCCTCATTCGACTCATGGGACCCATTACCTGTGTTTCTCTAGAGCCTCCACACCTGAGCCTCATTTGTGTTTAGGTAATTCATTTTACCATAAAACATTCATTTAAAGATGACCTATGATTACCTTTTTTCATTCCCATCAGTCACATCAATGAGGACAAGAGGAAGACGGACAGCCAGAAGCAGATCTTCGACGTGGTTTACGAGGTCGATGGATGTCCTGTAAGTTGGGAGGGTTCTATTCCTCCTCTCCTCTACAACCTCCAGATACCTTGGCTTCATTGCCTTCTCCTTTGTCCCCTTTGCAGGCTAATTTGCTGTCCTCTCACCGGAGTCTGGTTCACCGAGCGGAAACGGTCGCTCTAGGAGACCAGCCGTGCGACCGTGGTGAACATGTCACACTCTTTCTCTTCAATGACTGCCTTGAGGTGAGAGAGGGCATGTTTGTAACTCATAGAAATAATTTGCATTCACCACTCCCTACCAAGATTATGTACGTGTGTATCAAGTGATTAATGTGATTTTACCAATGGCGTATTATATTTATGAAACACATTAGTGGCTCCTCAGACAAACCACAGAATCACAGCACCGGTTTGCCTTTACAATTTAAAAGTAGTTCCAGGAGGCCGTTTGATGCAGCTGCCTGTGATTGAGGACAATGTTCACAGCACTGGCAACTTTGCAGACGTCATCGCTCTGGGTGGGAAGTAGTCTAAGTAGTTAACAGAGACACTGAACATGGCTTGGTGGTGTCAGAGCTGCAGGTCTGTTCTATACACACGATTTTATAAAATGAGTGAGGCAATGGTTTGTTACCTTCAACATTTGCGATGTACAGTAAGATTCCATTCATAGCCTTTTGTTATTTCTTTTATCTCAGACACTTACGTATTTTAAGCATGCCTGACATGTTTTGATGGCATTCTTCCGTCTTTATCAGAGGTATCACCAGATGGTGTAGTGAAGTGTATATCAGCTGATGGTCATTGAGGCGGTGTCGACCTGCCAGGATGGATGGGTCGACACTGCCCCCCACTATAGAAACAATAGACACAATGAACATTGTTGGACAAGATTCCATCCAGTTGTCTTTTATGGAAGCCTATCGGGATTTTTTTGTTTGAGTGTGCTCCATGTTGTCTAGCGGCAATGCATTCTGATGAAATACACCAGACAGCGGGTGCACGTCCCTTGTTCTATAATTGGACATTAAGTCATTTACATCTCTTTCTGTGATATCACTCACCAAAATAGTGTTGCGAGTCACAGATGAACACAGACCGCAGTCTTGGCGTGCAGCTGAGAGACACATCTCAACCGTCTGTGACAATGAGAGGAAATTTTGTGCACCAGCTGAGGTGACCTGAGTGGTGTCGTCATCACTCTTAGTTTAGCACTGTTGGATGTTGAGCTTGGTTCGGGACTGTCTGCTGTGCTAAATACTGAACTTACCAGGAAGTCCAACCTCTTCTACTTTTTTCCAGTCTTGCTCCTTCTTTTACTGGTAAACTTGCGGGTGTCATAAATCACCGGGTGCTCTGACACAGCAATGATTCATTTCTGCTCCATTATTCCTTCAGAGCAAGATTCTGTCAGGATGTAAACTGACTTCGCCTGAAAAGTTCAAATTTTCAAATATCAGCAACATGGCAACAGAGCGAGGTCATGTTGCCTGAGGTCAAGTCATGCTTAAATGTACAGTACATACACACTGACTTGGTGTGTATTTTGGTCACGTCACTCGCGTCTGGTGTGAATGCATCTTACCAATTCTGGACTGAAATGGATCAGAGAATTTGTGTGTGCATGTTTAAATTAGCAGAAAGGCATCATAAGAACAGAGCAGGTGATCACCAAATGGTCACCGAGGGTGGTGGCATTGATTCAGAAGTAGCAGAAGTAGAAGTAGTAGAAGCATACACCGTGTTTCTGTGCTGTGGCACACACACATGGCAGTTTGTCAAGTATTTCTTTATATAGAATTATAGAGTGGGAATCACTAATCACTGGTTAACCAGTTCATCTATATAATCATTTTCTCATATTTGCCAGATGAAGACTGGACTATAGGGCCACATCTCTATCCATCCCTCCCTCCCTTTTCTCTTTCCCCTTCTGTCTTCCTTAGTGTCTAATTAATGTGACGTTAATGAGTTGCATCTTTTACCACTATGAAGGCCTCATTGATTTATTGCCAGAAAACCAATAGCAGCCACACACACATACACACACACACTGGAAAATGCACCCACGCTCAATTCTATATTGCAAGGACAACACATACAGGGCCGTACTTGAGGATTGCCTCTCCTCGCATTTATCTTAAAGTTGCTGTCTCATTTATGTGTTTTTGTGTTTGTGTCTGCAGATTGCAAGGAAACGACACAAGGTGATCAATACATTTAAGAGTCCATTGGGGCAGACAAGACCCCCACCCCCACTCAAACACATCGCACTAATGCCGCTGTCCCAGATTCGAAGAGTTCTGGACTTGCAGGACACTGACGGTAAGAAATTACACACAGTATAAACACACTGTAGTAGCATGACTTTATCATATGTTAAGTAAGTAATTATTAGTGGTATTAGTATGTAAAGTACCTTCTATAATCTGGTGTGTTTCAGTCAAGTATGACAATTCAAGTAATATTTTGATGTTGTTTGCAGTCCTCAAGTACAGTCCAATATTGGCATACTATCTCAATTTTCAAACACTGAAAGCAGCCTTTTGAGAGAACATTATGAGGGAAGCTCATTTGGCTCTTCTGTAAAGGTCATCTATACACACTGATTTTGAGTCAGCAGTGCATTAACAAGGAGAGTTTGTTTTTCATTTTGTATACACAACCACATGGATTTTGAAATGAGGCAATCAAAATGTGATTGAAGTGCAGACATAATGTCTTTCTTCAAGGGACTTAATAAATGTATTCTGCTATTGGATCATGTAGTTGTTTTTGTTAGGGCTGATACGAGTAGGGCTGGGTATTGGTACTCGATGCGTTTCATATTTCATATTTTGAAATCGTATAGGCAGATAATGTTTGGCGACCGATCAATTTGTGCATCTTTATGATGGGGCTTTCCTGGTCTTGTGTGGTATCGGTGGTTTGCACCGGATTGTTTGTCCTCCTTATTCACTCAAAGCGACAATGGTAGACTTTGACACCATCCACCTCCTCAAGTCCACCTCCTTCAACTTGTCAACTTTTTCCTCCCCAAAACCTGAATTCTGTTATGATTACATCCATGTTCCTCTAAGGTTTGCAGGCCTTTTGGTGATGCAAAGTTTGCCAGGGAATTCCTGTTTTTATGGATTTATCAAACTGTTGATCTTGATCTATTCTATGTGATCAAAAGTAACGTTTAACATTTGGGATGAACTCCTGACCTCCAGACCTTTGTATCTGCTTAGATTGTCTTGCATTGCAGTGGAAAATTCTTCGTCAGTCAAATGTCTAATTATCGAGCCTTGGAAAATAGAAGGCCCGTGTGCAAACTGCTGCAAGTCCTACAAAGTCAATATCTGAACTAAAGCTGAATGTCACATATTGTTTACCTCCTTCCAAATCCTTTGTAGTTGTGTATAGACATAAAAATTCAAGTATCACAGTACCTGAAACCTCAAAGAATCTTATGCTGTAGCTGTTGATATTCAGTGTTGACACCTTTTTTGAGATATTACCCTGCATTTACAACATTTAAAACATCAGCCCTGCAGAAGAAATCCTCATTCTGGAGGATTAGGAGATTTCTGATTCCAGTTTTGTCTTCTAGTTTCGAGATGAACTTGCCATTCCTGCCTTCACCGTCTTCCCTCTTAGCCCCTTTTTATCTGTTTTCATCAGTCTGTCCCCTACTCACCCCCGCTCGCTTCTCTCCCTCTAGAGTGTATGAATGCCTTTGCCTTGGTTGTTCGGCCGCCGACTGAACAAGAGAACCTGTTGTTCAGCTTCCAACTGGTTGGAGAGGAAACGGTTAAAAGTGTCTGGCTGAGAACCCTGTGCCGCCACGTCGCCAACACCATCTGCAGGGCTGACGCAGTGAGAAAGCACACAACACTCTACACACCGTATAGAAAACAGGTAGTTTGACAAACAAACGGCATAGGAAGAAACCGAGGAGCCGAGGCGAGATCCAACAAAGTTTGTACTGTGGATGTTCAAACAGGAGTGAGTGAGCCCTGATGTGCTGACACACACCCATTATAGACGCGGCCATTTTTCCCAGTCTCTCAATAGGATCATTTATCCTAATAATTTAACATTTGGTTACATTATATGCTTGTCTCTATTTGCGTGTCAATACAACCCAATTCTCCTCCAAAATGGCAGTCAGTTGTTTGATCTTGTCAGATTAGGGCTGAAATGATTACTTGAGACACCGACTTCAACTCGTAGTTTGACCATTTTAGATGGTGGAGAGCTAAACACTGTGGGTGGATATTGCCAGAGCCCACGGCGGCGGTGCACGCTATCACAAGACTCACAAAGTGTGGCGCATGTCCGGACAGCGACACTGCAAACTAGTGCCACTAGTGTGGCTAATGCAGCAAAATTGCTAATGCAACTAATCGCCTGACCAAAATACATGTGCAGGGTTTGACCGGCCAGCTAATTAATCAATTGCATGGGTGTAAGGATACGCTAGAAGTAGCAACCATAAGAATCAACCTAAGCGTTTAAAAAAAAAAAAAAAAAGTAATCTTGTGCATTCGTAGTAGCATAATTTCTGGACCTCGTTCATCACAAAATATCTCTTTCACCTGAATTAAGTAGATTTTTCTACTTATTTCAAGTGAAGATTTTCTTGAAACAAATGAAAACGTGTTACTTTGTAGGTGATTCTATTACCTACGTTACATCACTACTCGGCTGAAATTCATCGAAACTGTGTTGATGCAAGTCCTTTACCTATTCAGGCAGTGTGTGTTGAACCATTTTGGTCATGACATGAGTTGTTCTGCTGCTTTGTCTTTCTATTGCTATCTTTGTCTTTCTGTCTCTGCATAAAGGTTGACAAATTAAAGAAATCTCGTGACTGCTGTCACTTTTCAACCCCCCCCAGATTTGCTCAAAACTATACGAGTCCACTGACTGCAAAGTGAAGTCCCACAAACATAGCCGATAGTTTTTGCCATGCTCCAGCCATTCTGTCGCTGTGGGAGCCAAACCCTGGTGTGCATGATTGGCTTTGGTTCATCTCGCGGCACTGCATGCTCTCTTTGCTTAGCACGTTCTTATCATTCTTCCACTTGCCTTCAAGCTGTCCACATGCTTCTGAGCAATTGCGACTGGGTGATAACAAACATCCTTACTCGAATATCCATTTCTGAATTAAAGGCTCTCTGTGAATAGAGTCGAGAGGTAAAATGTTTCTCGAGCCCAGTAGATGTGGAAGGTTTGAGGGTGAAGCTGTCAGCTGTTTTGAGTCAAACAGGCAGCGGGGGGCAATGTTGGACTCTGCTCAGCTTGTTGCTCTACAGCTGCATTCCCAGTGCTGCTTTCACTGGGTCAGGACTGCAGCATGAATACCAACGAGATGGAGCGCTGCTTGTTACAAACCCCTCTGCAGGGTGTGAGGAGTAAAGCTTGCACATGTCTTTATTAAATATCCCCTCTTACAAGTGGTTGGACAACAGAGATCAATTCATCTGCATCGATGACATCACCTCCACACTCCAGGTCTTCATTTATTTAGAAGAGATTGAGGCTGTGATGTTTGTCTTGTGTCACCAGGAGGACCTGATTCAGTGCACAGAGCCAGACTCACTGCAGGTCAGCACCAAAGATATGGACAGCACCCTGAGCAAAGCCTCAAGGGCCATCAAGAAAACCTCCAAAAAGGTACACACTGAGGTATCCCGTTCTTCTCATCACATAACGCATTAAATGGTTTGCTGGCATGACCTAAATTAGTGCTATTACACATGAGAGCAAATCCAGTTGCAACTTGCATGTCTGCTGTAGGTTTCCTCCCCTGTCGACTGCCTTCAGACAGTGGATAAACTCAAATCCTCAGCTGCTCTAGAGGCAGGTGAAGGAGGGTTTATCATTATAAATCTGCTTCAGGACAGATTTGAGGGAGAAGTTGGTGGTGGTGAGGGACTCGGTTTTCATTTGAATAAGTACAGTTAGTGTGGATCTAGTTCTGGTGGGAAGACTTCTGAATCAGCGGGTCGACGGCTCAGTCCTGCTGTTCCTCAGTGTCCATAGGACCAGTCCAACTGGTATTGCCCATGAACACACCGAGCAGCTGCCACAGAGGTGACTGACTTGTAGTGGTGAAGCTGATATGAATGACAGATTTCTTCCTCTTCTTAAAGTTATGAAGTCAGCACAGTTGTTGTGTATTTGGTCAAAGCTGCAACGGTAATTGCTGATCACTTTTCAGCTTAATGAGTCATTTCTGAATGTGGGAAATAATGCCTCGCATGACTGACTGTTTCTCAATTTAATTGGGTCCGTTAATTCAGTGAATAGTTTTAGCTGTTATCCAACAAAACATCCATCCAGCAGTTCCACTTGGCTGGTATTTGCTTATCGTGTCCCTTATACTTCTCTCAGTCTGTCCACCAAAAGCTCTGAAAAATGCCCTATAAAGTTGCAGTATGTAGCAATTTTTTGTTCTATTTGCTCATTTGCTCTATTTGCTTCTATTTGCTTCTATTTGTCAATATGATCTGACAGTATAATAAGATAGAGGTCAACTGTGGAAAAAATGCTGTGTCTCTAGGACCCCTCGGTGGTTGTAATGCCTTTTAGCAAGAGCCCAGTGACCGAATAAAGACAACCAATCACAGCCAGGAGTGTCATTCATGCTCGTGCACTGGCTGCTGTCAGCCCTACTTGCACGCGTAAATAGACTCACGCATACACACACTTAGCAGTGCCGCTTGCCCCATCTGCTCGCCTTGGTTACCCGCTCGGGCAGGTAGGGTCAAGCTAAGGTTGTAACTGATGGTGGAGAGAGGAAAACTGCCTATTCCGCCATTGGCACCACCATCAGCAAAGCTGCTGCGGAAACAATCCGCAGACACGCCGCTGTGGAGGCGATCGCTGGCTGCACTGCCGTGGACATGATCACCCGGCTCGCTGCTGCGGACACGATCACTGGCTGTGCCACTATGGAGCCGATCACTGACCGAGCCGCTGTGGATACGATCGGCCAGTCCGTCACTGCAATGTAAAAAAGAAATAAATATTGGAGCGTCTTGCTTATGTGGTTATCTAACATGGTTACAAACCTGCACATGCACGGCAGAAGGAGGAGGGACTTTGAAGGTGTAGATGTATGAATTTTCCAAGTCCACGATATTCTCGTAACTACATACTGCAGCTTTATGGATGTTATTCAAGTCATAAACTGAAATCGTAGGTTTTATTTTATTTTGTCAGCATTTGTTATTTAATCTAAAAATGTTGTACATGTACAAAATGTTGGTTCAAGCGACATTATGAGTTCAGATACACACATAGAGTTGTGTACCAATGATACGCTCGGATGCAACATGGGGGCATCAGATTATCTTTGACACTAATGATGTTGAATTCTCGTTTGGTTTGGACTTCGCTTCATGAATAACTTTAGTTGTGTTGACACATAGGTTTTCTTATATGATTGACTTCACATAAATCATTCAAAAGTTTGACACAGCTGTGGTAGTAGTTTGCAGGGGAGGTTGGTATCCTCCTTATTTAACATAATAATTTTTTTGTCCGTCCATCATTAGGAGTGTAATTGAGAGGGATTTGTTCAGGTAAAAATGTGGCACTTGAAAGGGAGTTTTTCTTCATGACTGGCCAGTTGCAAACCCCCTGGGGAGTGGTCGTAGATGAATGATGATTAAGTAATGGATCAAGGCAAATCTCTTATCTACTAAATGTTTCCAGGTGACAAGGGCCTTTTCTTTCACCAAGACCCCCAAGCGTGTGATCCAGAGGGCATTCATGGCCAGCAGCACGCCAGATGAGAAAGGCCAGAGACTGAGTAGTGAAAACCGCGTTGGCAGCAGCTCAACACTGGCTGTAAGTCTTTCACTTTATTTTTTGAATAAACGATGCATTTCTTTATTTCTTTTTTGTTTGGGTTCGGGGCATTCTAATCATACTGAGGTTGGGGGGGGGGGGGACACTGATTTTCAGATCTTACAGATTTTGTAACCGTGGGAGACAGACTCGAGTACTATTTCAGGCCATTTCCAGTGTTTAAGTCTTCTGAACACACACACACCTCTCTGCCCTTTATCATATTGATTTCATAAGTGTTGATCCCACTCCACAGCATTATCGCGTGTTCCTGCAGCCCACCGGTTCGAACACTTGTCAAATGAAATATCAACCAGTGCGTAGGCCTGAGGATGGTGGCGTGTTCGCCTGCCTGCAGCACGCGAGCTGATTGAACCATCACAAACACAGGAGCCAGCCACAAAATGATGATTGCTGCGAGAAATGGATGTTTTCTTTTTAATGTCCTCCTCCACTGCCGGCATATATCTGCCGCTACTTTTGAAAGGAACACCCCCACAGACACCACATCATGTGACAAAGTCCACTCGCTCTCTTTGGCCGATGCAGGTCGTTCTCTGGTCGGAGTCAGCCCAACCCAGTGCTGTGATTATCAAACACATTAGAAATGTGCAATTTCAGAATCGTGGCCCCCCCCCTGAATTGATTTAGAGGCAGCACTACACTCCTGAGACAGATGAACCGCGAATTGGGCCACTGTTAGAATGAAGCAGTTTGGCCTTTCATTTCATTTAGATAAAATCACATCCAGTTTCCTTCTAGGGGAGAGGCCACCTCTTTTTTCTGGCCTTCTTACATTTTAAGTATGATGAAAATGTATCTAAATTTGAGGACAGTTGTTTTTTGTTTTCATATATTATTATCCTTTATTTTCTTATTGTTCTTCACCTACCTCTCTTTTTGATAAGAGCCAGGCAGTTGATCTCAGCATCAAACCACAATGTAGCAGGCTTCACTCAGCATCAGCCATTTGCATCAAGCCTGATTAAAAAGCAGCTAAGGGTCCTCTGGTCTAGTATTCTCTTTATATTTTCATTACTCATTTCCCACATTTGAATGTTTAGTTTCAGTATAATGGAGAGAAGAAACAAATTAGTTTACCCACACTGCTTAGACCGTTTGCACACTTGGATCAATTGCTCTGATTTTATGACTGTAAAATGATGTATCTCGATGATAAAAAAGAAACCCTAGTGTTCCCTGTGGGAGCTTTTTCATTGTGAATACATTGTGCACCTGCCACACTCCTGAAACTGGCAGGGAGACATTTGTGGAGTGGGCCTCCCACCACCTGATGGTAAACATCAAAGCGATTATCCTGGTGGTACTAGTGATTTATTTACATTTTGGTTTAAAAGCCAAATGTACACGTCGTTGTCTAAATAAAAAAAGTAATGCCATCTGAGCTTATCCCGGCGCAAGTACAGATGGACTTGCTAGCACCTATAATTGTGTCATTGTGGGTATGTTTCACCAATTTTTTCAAAATTTGGCACAGGGAAAGCTCTTCTAAGAGCTACAAAAATGAGTGCAATAATTGCAGAAAGTACAGAAATATACTGAAAGTCAGCCATTTGCAATTCACTACATGCGCATTACTAGGGCTTGATGGGATTGACCTGAAATTTGGTCGAGTGGGCCCTTTATTCCCCTGGGCTTGTTAGAAATGAGTGAGGATACAGGTCAGTGAGGTGCTTTGCCATGTCAGAGATCAAAATACTTTTCCAAAATCAAATGATTTGTTTGTCAATTCATTTTAGGGGATCCTTTTTTTCCAGTGAGTCATTGAAGGGCTCTACTCATCCTCCCATAAGGAGTAAATCAGCATAATTTAAAAAAAGATTTTACCAATTTCAAGAGAATACATCTTACTTCTGTTATATACACTCAGGTAGTACGAATTCTGAACATTTAATGACTGATGGGAGCTGAAATTTAAAATGATTAAATTTAGTTTTGAGCTTTGTCATGTGTGTGACATTTGTGGTTAAGAGCCTTGTGCACATATAGCGTAGTAAAAGCCCTGAACCAAATACCTTTTGTACAAATACATGTAACATTACACTACAGCAACAGTCGGCACAAAGCACGGACAGAAGCACTTCTGACTTCTCTCCTAAAGAGTCAGAAGAGTTTTGCTGACCAGAGGACTTGTATCCCGAGAGTCACAGCCTGTTATGTTGACTACATTGATTAATGAATTGATTCTTTCCTGCTTTTCATCTCCGTATGCCATGTCTCTCTGTGTGTCATATTTTTGCACCATGATATATGTCAATCCCTGCCTTATGTGTCTGTCCTCTTTGTTATGTGCTCTAGATGTCTCGTTCTGCCTCCACATTCAGTTTGAGTGATTCTACAAAGAGCAGTGCCACGGTGCAGCGCTCAAACTCTCTGGACCACCCTCCTGTCAGAGCCAGGGTGCCGGTTTGTGTACGCACCCCTTGTAGCCCGGCCCAAAATCTTGCCCATAGCCCCAGCACAGATAATGTTCCCAATGGCAGCCAAAGCCTCTGTACCAACTTTAATTTCCACACCAGACGGATACACAACAAGTCAATGCTCGCAACCCATTTAGCCCCCAAGTCCTTCCCAGCCTCCCCAAATTCTACTGAGCTCAGCTCTAAAAATGTTCCTCCCAAATCTGGCTTGCACGTGTCCAAACACTTGCCCTCTGTGGGGTTCCAACCAAGGGTCCTGGGTCCTTCTACTGCTGGCATCAAAGGCAGAATTTTTTCAGACTCCTGCAGGGACCCACAAGTCCCACTGGACCCCGGCAATCCAGTCCTGACTAGTCCTCGTAAGGAGACTCTGCTTTAAAGCACAGCTCAACCCAGCCCTGGATTCTGATGTGAGCAACTGGCACCAATTTAATTTAGATTTATCTTTGCTACAGCCAAAAGTCTTTGCTATCCTTTTAACATAAAGACAATCACTGGTGGAATCCAACCCCCAAATCAACCCCTTAGAAGCTGAGACCTTGCAGCCATGGTAGATGAGAGTAATTTGGGTCCTCTCCACAGGCGACCTGTGACCTGTGGCTTGTATACATACCGACTTGTATACAAGTCGGTTAGAAACATTTGTCATGCAGTGCAAGAGTAATAATTTTATGCACTTGAGATTGGTTGTGGGCAAAGATTTTAAGGGTTGATTTGGAGTTGCTCTGTTCTTCTGGGTCACTGGGGTTCATAGGAATTGTTTGGGGAATATTCACCTGGTGATTTACCAGTAATGGCCAGTATATAAAATTGGCTGGTGGAGTATGGAGCTCAGGCATGGGAAATGGGTGGAGTTTTGTGTTGAATGGTCGTTTATCATGCTTACCACACTGTTATCGTTGAATGAATGAGGTAATCTTTCGATAATTGTTTTGTTCATAAAACTTTGATCCTTGTAATTCTTGGATTGGAGTTGTGCGAATCTTAGAAAGTGCATAATGCCTTTGAGCCCAAACAAAGAGTTCCATTTTATTCATCAAAGTTCAAATATCGGTGTTGTCATGGGATCTACATCCATATGGCAGTTTGCCTCTGTTATTTGTCCTCTGTTCAAAGACTCATGACTTGGCATAGACTTGGTTACTGATGTTCGAACGTGGACTCGTACTTGAGAAACTGCCCCGAATTCTCAAGTTTGCCGTGTTTGGGCAACTGTTCAGGCTGATAACGTGGCTGAAACTTTTGCAAATGTGTATCTTTTTACAATGTTTTGGGTGTAATGCGGATTAGGGACTTGATTTTTTTTAGGAGGCTGGGGTGTTTTTCTTAGTGTCTGACTCAAACAGGAAGCAATGCAAAGACAACTGCAACCAGCCTAAACAACAGTTCTTTGTAGAAACAATAACAGTTGTCCATAGCTGCAGATTATAAGTGAGGAGCAGCGAGGCAAAATCCGGGATCCGAACCAACGCTCACTGCTGCTAACAAGCTCCATGTCCGATCTGAAAAGAATCTGGAGCTTGTGTAAGACAAGAGCTGCGTCTAGGCTTATCCTGATGGCATGTTGCTAAATGTATTCCGGTTTACATGTTGAGCTTCACATCTCCAAACATCTTTGTTTTGACACCCATCTTTCGCTCCACAAGCCTTTCAAAGTGCGGCTCAGAGCTGCGGCACACTTGTTGCCCTTAAGTTTCCTTTAAGGTATTTGTTGGCTCTCAGTCTTGTATTCTGAATTCAAACACATCAGTGTTCAACACTTAAACAAAGTGGTGGGGGTTTAACAACCCTTAGGACCTGCTTCACTCTATCACACACCCTCCAGATAGAGTAGTTATATGTTCCTTGGACCCTTGTTCAGGGTCTTCGTGGTATCAAGATCTTCAATACCAATTATTAAGACATTGTTTTTTAAAGGGCTAAGACTGGTGATCATGATCACAGGTTCATCGCAGCACCTACAGCAGGAGAACACAAAGGTTGGTTGGAGGTTAATGCCAGTTCACTGCAGCAAGTCAGTGAACACTACATCAAACCCAAACCAGCTTTTATGTTTTGTTATTGTTTTGTAATAATTACCTGATGATTTCCCATCCAAATCCATTTCTGTAACACATGTCCATAATCTAACTTCTCCTTTGTCTTCACTCACCAGTATCACGATCCTCTCGAATGTAAACGGGTTGCATTTCCATTAACCTGAAAAACAGTCTAATAGCAAAACTGCTCAACCATCTATGACAGCTTTTTCTCATTAAATTCTTCTCTATTCTCAGGCACACCATTCCCCGTCCATGGTCAATCTGCCCTCCATGTTTGAGAGGAAGTACCACACATTCAGTAGATCAACTACCCACCTTTTTTGAGACCCTGCTGCTTCGGACCAAAAGCAGAGAAGCATCTTCTCATCAGCTGCTTTCAGCACCATCTGAGCACCAGCTCTTTGTACAAAGTATGGCAAATGGGTATTTGCCCATGTACTTTTGTATCGACGTACGGGAAGCTAGACGAGTCAGTCTGATGTATGGTACTATTCAAGTTTTTCACCTTGAGTGCGTCAGGCATGAACTATCTCCTCGGTCAGCCTACTCAAAATAAGCCAATTGTGCATCAACCGGACACGTACCATGTGATGCAAGTGAGTGTGTGGCTGAGCTCACAGGAGGCACACAGCCTCTGGTGTTTTTCTCCAGACACACAATACTTGATGATGATGATTGTTCTGAACCTACTGGAACAGTACTGCGCCATACTGCGGACAACTGGTATGCGTCTACTACGGTTTCTACGAAGGTTTGCCATGTTAACTCTGAAAAAATGAAGGATGCTGCAGTGCTTTCCATTGGCAATTGTATGGTCTTGTAAAGACGTAATCATCTGGCATGTACGTCAGTATTATTTGTTACAGCTGCCCCAGTTTTAAGTGTGCAAAGATGAGGTGCAGACCAAGCCGACACGTGTGTATGTATAAGTGGGGTCTTTGTGCTGTCCTTTTAATGTCCCTAGATGCTAGTTTTACATTTTCCCAACGTAAAATAGCATTTAATTTGGAATGTGTTGTTTTTATTTAACAGGTGCAGGTTATAAAGCTCTTCGATGAAACCAACCTGCCCTTTCCTTTACTGGGCTTTGATCTTATTAGGTTACTCTTGAGCTAGAGACTTTATTAACTGACATTTACTTTTATTGTATGGTTACTTATTTTTACTTATTCTAATATTCATTATTGTAAATTAACCCACCCCATCAGTATAAATGTAGTCTCCAGCGTTTATAAAGCTCAATATCCAACTCATCTGATCAAATAAATAAGGCTGAGAGAAATACACACACAGACAACATATGCCTTCTTCCCTGTGCATATGTTTTTAAAAGATCTTGGTGTCTTTAATGTAATTCTATTTGTGTGTGTATATTCAAAAAGGGAAACTGCATTGGTGTGCTTATTTATTCTTGTGGAATAAATTTTATATAATAATTTTCTTTCCACCGTCTTTCTTTT
>CAESWR010000118.1:356555-374866 GCA_903171835.1 Mullus surmuletus | reverse complement strand
TGCATTTAGAACTTCGTGGTCAAAAGCAGTGAACAGCGGAGTCTCCTTGATCATTTTCATCTCTTTGAGTCGTAGGCTGTCACTGCGGTTACAACACGGTTACAGGATTCACAACAAAATCTGATATTTAGAAGCAGACTTGTGCAGTTATTTAGTTTCCATATATTAGATTTTTATTACTAATAATGATTAGTGGAATTGTACAGAATACGGTTCAAATGTCTTTGACTGAAATATATTGAAACATGAGATTATCTCAGGATACTAATTTGGTTTTCATTGTACAGAGTAGAGTGCTGCTGTCTTTCTGGCGGTATGAAATTGGGTGTGTAAATTGACGCAGCACATTCATAATTGAGAGATGCTCGACAATCCTGTATGGTGAGCTGATACACTGACACAGCGAGGCCTCCACAGTCAGAGTTCCTCATTCTGGGTGTGTTCATGTGTTGTGTTTGGCATGGAGGGTTTTTAATTTTAGACATGTTGGAATATGTGCCTTGTGTAAATACAGAAGTGCTCTTTTTTTATATGCAACCTCTTCAAATTAATCAGTTCATCAATCAAATCAATCATTTGCAATAAACATACCCACCAAATCTTCAACCAAAGACAACTCGTTTCCTCACCAAGGAATAAAGATGTCAACATGAGCCTCACCAGATCAGTTGGAGGCTCCTCTGACCAACAAAAAAGATCACTGGACTGGACACGGAGGTCAAGAATTGACCTTTAATGCAAACACACTCTTTCCAGACCAGAGAAGAATCAGACCTGGACTACTGAACCCTTCTTCCGAAACCAAGGAAACAACAACAGGCCTTATTTGTAAAATTCAAATGAATGAACATCACATTCGGACACGAATGCAAATCTCACTGAATGAAATATGTAATCTCCCAAATGTGGTTTTAACATGAACATCTTACCACTACATTGAATGTTGTCCAACTCCGGTTGTTTTATGACATTCATAGGCTAAATTC
The DNA here is from genome assembly GCA_903171835.1 of Mullus surmuletus. Taxonomy (NCBI): domain Eukaryota; kingdom Metazoa; phylum Chordata; class Actinopteri; order Syngnathiformes; family Mullidae; genus Mullus; species Mullus surmuletus. The sequence continues at coordinate 373,880 of CAESWR010000118.1, read as the reverse complement.
TTAATTTTCCTGTTTTAGCTGGTCACACAAAGAGTCGCACTGACCCCTGATGACTGAGAATGGTAATTGACATAATTTACATCGTAGGCAATGTGAATATCTTTTTACATGTGTTAATGATTATTGTCATGTTGCCAAACCAATATACTTGTTCGCTTTGATATTCATCATTTATTAATTTAGCAACCGAACTATGTCAGTAATCAAAGCACTATGTTTAGTTAGGATTATATCCCTGGAATGTGGATCATTGTAACTCTTTGGAGACAAAGCAAATCAAATATATTGAACATTCTGGTTTTGGCGTGTTTTTCCATGTCTCCTTCTCTTTCCCGCGCCCCTTTGCTACCATAAAATCGGCAATTCTCCAATGAGCTACTCTTCCTAGCTACATGCCCAACTGGGATAAAACTTGCGCGCATCCTTTGTTCAAAGCTTGCTTTTTCTCTCTTTTCTAAAGTTCTTTTTCTCTTTTTTGCACTTTTTTTGCGTTAGCTTCTTTTTTTGCTTTTTCTGTTGCGCTGGCTCTTCCTTCAAATTTCCATGCAGCTCTTTCTTTACATTTCTTTGCAACTTATTAGCTTCTCCCATCTAAATTTTGAGCCAGATTTCTGTTCTAAGTACTACTTTGACTATGAGTCGTTGCAGAATTTTCTTAAAAACTTTCCCAAGCCAAGTTTCTTGCTGCATCTTCTCTTAACTGACTCGTGATTTTTACAAATTGAACTCAAGAAAACTTCCAACTTTTATTTTAAGCTCACCTCAGACTTTTATCTCATTTTGCCCTGTTAACCCACGTGAACAGGAAGATTCCTTTTTTGGACGTTTTTAGTCTTTTTGTTAATCTTCAAGTTTTTCTTCAAACTCCAAATCTGAGTTTGAACAATGTGACTAGAATCTACTGGTCAAGGAGATCCTTTTCATTATTTGTCAAATAAGGACCAACGAAAAATGTTCCTTTTCCTTCAGCTGAGTCTTGTCCCCTGAAGTCTGTGCAGCCATCACGATATCTCGAGAGATTCATCTGATTTTTGGAGCTACCGCATGGACGTCCTGACCTCGCCAACGTTATCAGATTCAACAGCCTGTATGAGACTATCCTTTGGGGTTCCAACACAAAACATCATTCTGGGTGCAAATAAGACCTCCAACTCCACACAAATAGTGATACTGAGTTGATGCAGATAGGAAGTTAAAGGTATAGTTGACGATGTTGTCCAAAAGCACTTTTTGTTATACTGGGTGAAATGTTCCTTCCACCCTGAGAGTAGTCAATACATTATGTATATATGAAAAGGAATGAAAAAAATCTGACATCTGTAGCAGCCTCAGGGCTGTAAAAACTCTGACCAATCCTCAGGCACGGTGAACTCTCCAGAAACCAATTAGATGCCTTCAAGTAGGTCATGTGCTCGCCCCCCTCTCCGCTCCCCGCGGGACCACGCATCACTTCGTGCCCGATCCTCAGCAGGAATACCGCGCTAGCAGGAGAATGGGCACCAGGATTGGTACCTTTCACATCCGAACCGATACGGTACCGATACTCGGTACCTGCAAATCGGTACCGGTATTTTTCGGTAACTGTTTTTGGTACTTTTTTGCATATGTAATTAAAATCATTTTGTATGTTAAAAAAAATTGTAAAAACTTGGAATTTTGAACATTTATTTCTCAATAACGTGGAAGAACTTGACAAAAATGTGTGTGAGAAAGTAAGTAACTTAAAAGTAAATAGATTATAATAAAAATAAACTACTGTATACTGTTCTTCTTCTTTTTTTTTTTTTAAATTAGAACCTATAACAAACAAACAAACAAACCCAGCATTTCCTCCATTCGGCTTGTCTCTGCTCCGTGTCGGCAGAAAGCGGCGTTTTCAGTGGCTGCAGTCCGGCCGGCTGGCGGTGTTTCCCCGGCCAAGTGTCCGGACACGTCACCACGGAGGATGATGTGATGGACATCCAGGCGTTCGATCACATGTCAGAAGGTCTCTGCATTGAGAAACGCTGCCTCCTTATTAGTGTTTAGCAGACGCGTGTTGTCTTTGTTGTCGTTGTCTTTGTTTACTTCCGCGAGCAATGCTTCAACGTGATGACGTACGATAGAGAAAAACACTCACAGCGGTCTCAAAAAAGGAATTTGAAGCGGCCAGCAACTCCTAAATGAATGTAGAGGAAACACTGAAACCCAAATGCCGTCACCACAGCCGTACGCGAGACGTGAAGGTGCTTTCAAGTGTAAAAAAAAACGGGCGTTTAGGTACCGAAACGTGGTACCGATTGACGACACGTGAATCGACACTTGGTACATCGGGCCCAATTTGGTCGGTACCAAAAAAGTACCGAATTTCGGTACCCATCCCTATGTTCAAGGGGAGAGAAAATGCAGCCGAAAATACCAATTCCGGCGAGAAGAAGAGGACAAACCCAAGTCAACATCGGGGCATCCTTCGAGCGGTGGAGGTAACTGAGGGATCTGAAGGGCCTGGGAAGCGATGAAGCGGTTGCTTTGTTTCTGTTAGACAGGTAATTACTTGTTAATTACTACCTGTTCTGTTTACCTGGTCAGGTCCAAACCAACCAGTAGTCACAGATGTACGGTTAGGTGCCCTCCTGCGATGCAGCGGACACCCTACTTCGCTGTGGACGCGACAGGCAAACACCCCCAGTTTACAGATTCGGAGATCCGGAGATCAGCAATTATTGCTGCGTGGCGGCGGTCAGCTCCCCCTCCCCCACCCCTACCGCTACGAATACATACAAGACCAGTGGGAAATGTGAATTAAGATAAAATTTACGTTGACATATTTGCTTTGAACAAGATGTTGTACAACTGTGTTGACATCATGTTTATGTTTTTGTAGCAATGACAAGGATCCATCAACTTCCACACCGACGAAACACAGATTGATGAGGCCCCCTCCCCCACCAGTTTCAACTATCCTTCCTGAGTCTCTGTCCGACCGGTGAGTTCAACTTGCTGCTGCCATGAACATGGCTTTGACCACTGTTGTCTTCATTGGGGTATGAGAGACTCCACCAGCCATCAACACTAAAAGAAAATACTGTTACGATAGGTTGTACCTCTTCCTTTGTGGGGTGTTGGTGGAGTAAGTAATGGCGTTACAGGCTCATTTACGGGCTCTTCTCTGGTAGGTATGCATAGAGGAATGGGGCATACGAAGATGTTGTCAACTGGTTTTTATCTGTCTTCTGGCTTTTTCTGCCCTTCAATACATTTTCTCATCAACTGCAAACCCAACGCATCTATTTCTACACGTCAACAGCCCTGTGTGCATCCTTGATGAATGGAGAGACAATATATGTTGATGCTGACAATATTATTTCATATCATTTTGTAATCTTCGCAGAGATGATGACTTCTCAGTAGCTGGGGTTCAGGAGTTCAACATTAGCTGCCCTGAGGAGACAGCTCTCCAACAATTGGATATAAGGTATGTTATGGTAGTAAAATTATTTCGTCAAATTATTTCTTGAATAAAATTTTGATTCATGGCCTGTGCACTATTTTGGCAACATGTGGTGATGTAATATTCCTCCATTTTTGTGGGGGTTTTTTTCTTGTCTTTTTAGCATGTCGTCACTGGACCTGAGCGTTGATGTTGATGCAGATGAATTCAATGACATTCGAAACTCCATGTAAGTTGGTGTGTGGAGTGCAGAGATATTTTTACTTTTGGATACATGGATACACAGTCCGTGTCATCATTAGAAGAAGATGTCACCAAGGAAGTGGACTCAGATGATGATGATGACACTGATAATGTAGATTTTAGGCCTCGTATTTGTGTCAGGTTGGTTGAATACCCTCAGGCTCCACTTACATTCAAGATATTGTTTTTTGTTTTCATTTCTCATAGTTTTTCTTATTACAACAGGACTGGTGGTGCTCTGAAAACTTGCTTGGAATCACTTCCAGAAATCAGTATGGAGGACACTGTGCATGATGTTCCTGCCAACGAGCCAGATCCAACTACAGCAGATATGCCAATACCTGCAGAAGCAGCAAAAGTCCTTGTTGAGGATGACATCATTGGCCATCCAGCATCCATTGTGCATCATGACAGCCTGAGGCAGCTTGCGGAGCATCTCCTTCTCCCTGTCAGCATGTGTTCTGCAAAGGACCCAAACAGGAAGGCAGATTGCGGTGCACCTGGACCTTTCGAAATCAATATCAGGTCCAGGGGAACAGCGGCAGTATTTGAATGGGTGAGTCTTCATTTAGCATATATTACTATTACATATATTGGGACTGTTTTTCTTCTTTTTTAATTTACCCAGTAACACGAACCCTATTTTCTCGATCAATTTGAGCATACACAAATGAAAAAGCTTATACCGTAAGTGCTGTAGGATGAAGGATGGTAAAATAATGTCTATTAGTCATTGTAATTACTATAATGTGCTGTCTTTCTCTGCCTGCTTTTTTCCAGATGTGTCCTCGTGGTCACACTGTTTGGAAATGGGCTAGTTGGAGACTTCATGCTTTCCTGTAATATCCTGCTGTCGGGCAACAACAACGCCAAAATCTCTGTTCAACTTTATGAAGATGGGGGTGGTAGAGAGGTCGACATTTTTCAGGATCCAGGACTCCTATTGTGTGATCACTATAAAGGAGTTCTGGGATGAGAAGAGAGCCACAGTCATCACCCAGCTCAAGTCAAAAGGACGCCCTGGTTGAGTTGGAGACAAACACACACATATGCGCATACGCATAAACACACATGTGCGAAAAGTGTAGGTTCTTATATGTTCTGATGACTGTTTTTTCATGATTATCTTTTTCTAATTCATTTTCAAAGGAGATGCTCACATGGACAGTCCTGGATTCTGTGCGCAGTATTGTACATATACGGCCATGGACAATCAATCAAAGCAGATAATCTGCATGGTCAACATCGACAAGCGTGAGACCAGGCGGAATTCTGTTATCATGGAGAAGGAGGGCTTCATGTGAGTATTTGAGACACTACAGGAAGAACTCAACATTGAGGAATTCTGCACAGATGCTCATACACAGATGTCAGCTCTCTTCAGTAAGTTTCCTATTGTATTTTGCAGTGGAAGATTGTTTCAGCAGTACAACTCAATGTCCCATGCCACAAACATCACTTGCATTACTATGAATGGACAGTTATTTGGATTATGAATTGGCATATATTCATTATGACTTTTTGTCCAACAGACAACAAGGGGAAATATAAAGATTCTGGTATCCGACACACCTTGGACATTTGGCATGGGTCCAAAAGTATGGGGAAAAGAATTAATGCAGTGAGTTCATGATCTCTCTATAAATAGATCATTCACATCACTTGTCTTCTCATAAATCTTGACATCCTAAAAATGCATTTGTGCTACAATGTCAAGGCACCATCCTTCAGATGTGGAGTAAGGATATCTGCAACCACTTCTGGTATTGCTGCAAGACTGCAGACACATATGAAGATTTCTTTGTAAGTATTATTGAAATTGATCTATGTGGGCCACACTATTGCTGAATAGTTATTGGGCAAAATTTGTTTCTACTCTAATTGACCAGATTGTTCACAACACATGTAAAAAAATTTTCAGGTGAGCTGGACTACTTCACCATGTGACAGGAGAACATGCGTGGGCCCTCGGTGCCTGTCAGCATGGTCCTTTGGTGGAGGATGGAGAGAAGGCACACCAGAGAACTGTAGTTCTGGATGTGCACTGGCTAAAAAGCGTACGCAAATATCTACATTTTAGGTATGTCAGCATATGTTCAATGTTTTTACACAATGAAAGTATCTCAGTCTTTGGGATTTTGTCCTGCTATGTCTTCATTTGTGTTACCAGAGTATAAAGCAAGTTTATCTTCACTCTCTGCTCTCAGGTCAACTGCAGAGTTGGAGTCTTTCCACAACCACATTCTAATGTATGCCAGCAAATGCTTCAGCTTTACGCCGCCCGTGTACGTTGCCCGAGTTATGCTGGCTGGCCTGGACTACAACCACAATGTAGCGATGTTGGGGCAAATTTGGAGAAATTTACCTTTGTCTCGTTAAGTTGCACCACCGGAATTATCGGGATGTCAATCATTAATTGTTTAACAATTGACCTTGAAACATTTTAAAACAATCTCGTCTGAAGTAGTGAATTCTTAATACATTGATCTATTTCTTGCAAGAAGAAGTATCACAACACAAACTCTGTATGATAAATGAACGATTTATTGGAAAATAATAATAATAAACAAAACAAATAAAATATCAAAACTCTAACTAATAGCAGTGGAAAAATGATAGTTGGTTGCTTGACATGGGTTGGCGAAAGAGTGGAACAGGGAAGAAGGGAAGATCGAAATAGAAAAAAATTACAATAAAGTAAAATCAAAGTAACAAATAAAGGAATTAATCTTAATGTATAAAAGTGGTTTTGCGTCAAAATTAATGTATGTATTATTGTAATTTATTGATTTCCTATCGGCATCAACTCGTTATCACCGTGCGTGTGGAGTTGGAGGTCTTACCCAGGATGACGTTTTGTATTGGAACCCCAAAGGATCGTCCCATAAAGGCTGTTGAATCTGATAACGTCGGCAAGGTCGGCTCTCCAAAGTTATGATGAAGTCAGCGAAATCAGGACGTCCACATGGTATCTCCAAAAATCTGATGAATCTCACAGGATATTTCAATGGTTGTCAGGGGCAAGACTCAGCAGAAGCAAAAGGAAACATTTTCGTTGGTCCTTATTATATGAAAAATAATGAAAAGGATCTTCTTGACTATTAGACTTTAATCATGTTGTTCAAACTTTTCTCAAAAATGTGGAGTTTGTCCAGGCCCCATCAACACAGGAGCTTTTGCAGAATCAATTCAGCAGAGGGCTTGGTGAGTTTTCTTACAATATTGTAGCTTGATCATGAAGTGCTGACATAATTATGTGCAAAAGATAAAATCCATATCATCACTTATGACAAAGCCAAGGATAAACCACTAAATAAATACTAAAATAAAAGTAAATCACTGCCAAAGCACTAGGTTGCCACAGCTGACAATTATGCCGCATGCAAAGCAGGACCTGTCAGCTGTCCCTGGAAACACCCTTTCGTACGTGTAAATACAGATATTTGTGTAAAAAAAAGTTTGTCTATTTTGTATTTTTGTAATAAAACAAAATTGTTATACCACCTTCATTGTCATTGTTCACTTACAATGTAAGGTGAGAAATGTAATGGCTTGTTTATGCTGAAATAGGTTGATCATAGGTTGATACGTTGATCATAATTGTTTTATTCAAACTTACACACAAACTTAAACAAATTATAAATTATATAATAACAGAAAGGAAAAAAAACTTTGGACTGTACAGACTGTACATCTCAGTGCAAATTTTGAAAGAATCAACATTTGTATGGATTGCAGGGCACATGAGTCGATGTTATTTATTGCACTGTTTACACCCTACTAGGGATGAAACCTGTATATTGTCCATCTGGATCTGGGAAGCAGTCTCTTATTTTCCAGACACAGCAGCTAGGAATTACTACTCTGTGCCCAGCTCCCAGTGCCCCATATTGCCACACAACATATTGCCGGTATGCAGCATGGCGGAATCTCCCCTGGCATTGGAAAATCCTCCACAGCTCGAACATCATTCCAGATCCTTCTGGCGAGTTGCCATAGCCCCTCCTGCAAAATGTATACTTCCAGGTGAGGTGGAAATTGGTGGAAGTTTGAAACACTTCACCTACTTGAGGCAAATTTACATTACTTTAATAAAGTGATTTATGTTAACAGAATGTGAATATCATTTCAACAGCAAAATTATGATTGGTGAGGCATGTTTGTGGCACTTTGGTGCTCGTTGATGCAGCCGACGACATGGCAGCACCTTAGCTTCTTTCCTACCTCTGCTATGTTTGTTAGTGTAAGATGAGATTTATTTTTGTGAGGACATATTCAGAAGATTGCTTCATTCTGCATTGTTCATATTTTTGAGTCCACATAATTTGATTAATTGTAACTACATTTCTAAATATTGTATTCTGCTGTTTAGGTTGCATCTGGAACTATATCTATATAATATGGCGCACTTTACGTGCAGGTAATGTGAGTTATGATTAAGATTGGCGGAGGAATATGTAAAGGTGAAAGGTCACTTTTGGGACCTCATGTACTAACAACTACGTGGATCTCACACTAAACGCCAGCGTACGCAAGAATCCCCGAAAAAAAATTCCGGATGTATCAATAAGTGCGAGCGCCAGGATCCGCGCACCTCCCCTTGATACATCCCACTCAGCGTGGAATTGAGCGCTTGGCCGGGGCCGCCCTCGTTACGCCCACTTATATGCAATTTGATGTAAACAGGGTCTCTCCTGTCCACGCTCGCAAAAAAATGTGGAAGAAAAAGAAGTTGAGGGCGTGTGAGCTGGAGGTGCTGGTCGAGGAGGTGGAGGAGAAACAAAGGGTTTGTCGCTAGGTATAAAAAAAACAAAACAATGTGAGTTGGAGAAGGTTTGCCAGAGAGTGAACGCGGTGGGTTCAGAGCAACACATCCCCGCGGAGATTAAAAAAAAGTGGTGGGACGTCCAGCGGCAACACAGGTGGGGTTCAGAGAGAGTAGCTCACACACGCCGCCCCCCCGTGCTGACTCCCAGAGCCTGGAGGGTAAGTGGGGGGTCCAATTCTTACTACAACATTCCCGCATGCTTTGCCATCCATGTAAACGCAAGAATAACACACAATCAGGCATTTCAATAAACCCATATTTTTAATGATCAACAGAAATGGATGTTTCGGCCAGTGTGTGTGGCGCCAGCAGCCCACCGGGACGCGGTGGCGCATCCTCCGGCCCACCCGGACGCAGCGGGAGGGTCCTCACAAAGGCAGTCCTTCAGTCACAAGAGGAGATTGTACGTGGAGTCTCAGGCATCAATGAGCGGATCGACCGCATGATTAACGTTCTTCAACATTTAGTTGAATAAAATAAATCCATTATATGGCTTCATGAATGCTGTAATCGTGTGCTTCTTCCTCATTCACATTGTGGTGATGAAATTCTGGCGGGCAATAACGGCTGCCCGGCCGGGGATCGACGTCCATCCCTCCGGCATCTGGGTGGGTGATCTCACGGGGGGAAATGCTGCTCGGCCAGAGGGATGCCATGCAGGTTGGCCACATTGTGAAGGACCTTCTCCGGGCCATAGAGCAGGCTGCAGCTCCTCCACACCATGCAGCAGGACAGGCCGCGGGAGCCGGAACCGGCTCGGCGGCCACATCTGTATTGTGGAGCAGGTCCTCCCGCTCCATGGAATGTCGCTCCGGTGTAATTGTGCGGTTTGCCACGTCCTCCAACAGCGCAAGTGCTGCTATTGATGACAGTTGTACATTGTGCACAATAGTGAAGGCTCTTTAACGGCCACGTAGGTGATTGTGTTTGTGTTGTTCGCTGATTTGTGTCCGATGTGGCTCAGTGGGTCGGTGGGCCGGTGGGTCGGTGGGCCGGTGGCTCAGTGGCCGCAGGAGAAAAAACACTTGCGGTGCAGCTGTTTGTGTCGCATCCAACGCAGCGCTGTTTCCCCTACGTTCATCTCATCGCGTAACGCGATGTGATCCCCCCATGTTACGAGCACCCCCCCCCCCCTCCCCCCGCAACGACGTCACAAACCCCACGCCCGGTCCGACGTTGCAAGCTGCCCCCCCCCAACTGAGCGAGCCGGTCCGTTCGTAAACTTCCCGAGCCACTTCCTTGTTCCAGTCCAGCATTGGTCACCAAACATCGCCACACAGGGTCGCCAACGGACCAAAGTGCCGCTCACGCAAGAATCTGGCTTTACGCACATTTCTACGGCACCTCCGAAGCTGCCGTGACAGACGCAAGAATCGCCGCACTTTTCAGAATTGATACATCCCATCGTGAGCTCCGATCCTTGCTTACGCACGTTTTTCTTGCGTAAACGGCGTTGATACATGAGGCCCCAGTTGTCCTACGCCTTTTGACGGACAGTAAAGTGGATCGTGAGATACCAGAGAAGTTGTCCCTGTGCTCTCTTCTGTTTGTGTGTTATCATAAAGAGACACGAAACAGTAACGTTCATTGTAGCTCAATTGTATTCCACCAGCACCTGGACAACACAACAACACACTTTCGCCCACTGGGCATACCATTCTCAAAGGCAGGGGGGGCAGTACCACAATCCCTCTAACATCTCCCCTTTTATAGATGACAACAAATGCCTTGCTGAAATTCTGAATGCAAAGTGCAAACCCCGAAAACACAGCAGTAACCAATCATTAGTGTAAAATGCCTTTCTGTTTTTTTTTTAACATCATGAGGTTCAGTCCCACCTAAAGATCCAGTCTATTCGGTGAGCTGACCAGCCTGCCACTGGCCGTCCTCTGCCCTGCCACCGGTGGTCAAGGTGGTGTTGATGGTGATGGGCCAGCCCTGGGCTGGTGCAGGTTACTTCGCCTGTGTGGCCAGACTTCGTGGGCATCCCTGCCCGTGTCATTAGTAATGTCCGTCACGTCGCCAGGACCACCGGGTAGCCTCATGGGTGGGCTGCTATGCTCGGGTGGACTGCAAGTCTGCACATTGTGTTGCTCAAGGGGGCGCTCAGTAGCTTCCCTCTCCGCTAGACGCAGGTCCACCCGGTTGTGGCGATAGAGTGTCCCCTCGACGTCAACTTAGGCAGACTCCTCTTCGCCACCTGCCTGTCCTGTCCCCAGGCAGGGGGTTCATCCTTATGCCCTGTCCGATCCACAGTTCGGGCAGTGCCTGGGGAGTGGGGCTGACTCCTGTCCGGCCGGGACGGGACTCGTGGCCGTCGGCCCTCTGTTGCATGCACCATCTCTGGTGACCTGTCCTATGTGATTGCTTTTATCCTCATGTCCGTCATCTCTGCAGCTCTGCAAATGTCTATGGCTGATGTCAGTGTGAGATCCTTCTCTCTGAGTAGACGACAGCGCACACTTTCATCACTCACACCCAGCACCAGTCTGTCCCTTATCAGATCCTCCCTGAGTTGTCCATATTCACAGGAAGCAACCTTCCCCCTCAACTTTGTCAAACGCTCAATGGGCTCCCCTTCGTCTAGCTTGCAGTTGCCAAAAACATATCTCTCAAAAATGACATTCCTGGCCACCTTGAAATATCCCTCCAAGGCATCAACAATAACTTTAGCGTCCTTCCCCTGCTTCGCCGTAAGCCCCAAGTTATGTTTATATATGTGACGACATTCAATCGTCACAAAGTTGCTACCTGCACCTCTTTTGCTTTGTCCTGTAATCCCGTTGCCAGTGCATAGTCCTCAAATTCTGCCCTGAAGTTGTCCCAGTTACTTGCGAGATCGCCGCTCATCTTAATTTCCTCCGGTGGTGGAATGCTTGCTGCCATGGTAAAGTTGTTGGCTTAGCTTGTCGCTAACTACCGCTGCTGCTTCACTCGTCTTTTTTCCGATCTCACGGAACCCGCAGTCAAACACCTTACGTCTCCACACAACTATGTGCTGCACTAGTCACTTCTGACACCATGTTTGTGTGTTATCATAAAGAGACACGAGACAGTAACGTTTGTTGTAGCTCGATTGTATTCCACCAGCGCCCAGACAACACAACAACACACTTCCGCTGGGGCATACCATTCTCAAAGGCGGGGGGGCAGTACCACAATCCCGCTAACATCTTCTTCACCCACAGCCCTCCGATAGTTTAATTAGGTAACCCATAAGACAATAGTTAAGACAGCCAAAACCTTGTCTTACACTGGTGGCAGCGGGTTTGTGGTCTGCTAATGAGTTTTGCCAGGGATTAATGAGCCGACTGCCTGCACGACGACGGCACCAATTTTTGGGGGGGATCTAGCGACTCAGTCAGTGTGCTGGTGGAATGAAACGGACTCTGGTGGACATTAATATCTTCGAGGTAACAACAAAGCAACATAAAAGTGTGTTACAGAGGCCAACAAAGTGGACATACATTTTCTGCTCTCTTCGCCGATTTTCGCGCTGCTTCATGGGGGAGTACCACTTGTGAGCTTTTCTACTTGGGACGGTCGCCTCGTAAAGTTGTTTTCGCGTTGCTCTGGAAACTTCAATTGCAAAGTAAACTCGCCTAGCTCACTGAAGCTAAGACTGTTAAGCTACACATGCCCATTCTGAACTGTCACTGCACTTTTAAGAGCCGTGCCCTCGCCAGTACATACAGTGGGCACTGAAAATAAATATGGCAAGTCACAATAACCATTGGAACAAACTGTCCTTTCCTCCTCACCATGTCATGCCACAGTATTGTAAAGGGGATTTTCAACATGTTTTCATGGGTGATGGAAAAGAGGATTTTTCTGTACGGTGCAGACATTTTGAAATGGCTGTAGAGGCTGCTCCTAATTATGATGAAGACAGTTTGACTAAACTGCTGCCCTCACGCCTTGGTGGTGCTACTTTTAGTTACTGGGATAGCCTACTTGATGCAACAAAATCTGACAACAATGCTGCGAAAGAAAACCTGAAAGCTGTTTTGGACAGACTGCCTACCTGTCAACATTTCAAAGTTACGTTAATGCACGCACTCGCCTGCCTGGAGAGGCCCTTCCCGTTTTTGCTGCTGAAATTAGCCGACTAGAGGAGGAAGCTGTTTCCACATATAAACAAAATGCTAAAGATGGAGAAAAATTCTGACGCTTCATTGCTGGAATTGAGCCATATCTTCAGGTACGTTGTCATGAGCATCGTGTCAAAACTCTGGATTCTGCACTTCAATTTGCACTACAGATTGAGACAGCTCATCATGCTAGCAGGATGTTTTCGTCTCTAAACATCTGCCTCACCTGCTGTCCCTCCCTTAACACCCACTCACCTTTCTGCATCCTCTACTTCTCTTGGTGTCCACTCTGCCACCTCAGACGATCTTCGAAAAATGCAGAGAACACTCCTCTGACAGAAACACCTACAGAGACTCCTCCTATGCTCCTAAAGACCTTCAAGGCATGAAAGAGACCGCTATGGCAGAAGGGATTCCTAAACTTGTTCGGGATCATCTGAGAGCCATGCACATGGCTACAGCCCATCACGCAGAGATTACACAGAGTGTGGCCGCTCTCCTGAACGCCATGAAGACAGACATCCCTCCCATTCTTCTAACCACTCTCATCGCTCTCCAAGTCCTGGACACGTACGCTTCCACTCTCCTTCTCACACAACAAGGTAAACAACAAGTAGTTGACAATGCGGGCCAATTGCCAGCTACAGACACTACCCAGGTCCATAAAGACAATAATGCACTACCTACTGACTTTACCAGAGACTGTTTATCGGGGATTGATGCTTCAAAAAGATATGTGTCAGTTGTGATTGAGGACACTGTTGTGCATGCTTTTGTTGACACTGGAGCTGACATTTCAGTCATCAGTGAAGATTTTAGGATGCCTACAACGTCTCTCCACAAAAAGCCCATTGTGAAACGGTTTGTTCCTCTATTTTCTAGTTGCTAATGCCATTATTGTAAACACACGCAACATGGCCCTCATAGTAGATGACAAAGTAGTGCCACTGGTTAGCGCACTTCAGTATGTCCCTAAACTGACTAATGTCAAAGTATCTTCTACAATAGCAGTTCCAGCCATGTCAGAGATGGTCATCACTGCTATACTAGATGTGACACTCAAAGGACTAGTACCTCATGACTATGCAGGTGTGTTTGAACCACACTACACTGATCATTCATGTGCTGGCATTGCATGGACTGTGGCAAAAGCTGAACAAGGTTCCATCTATGTGAAAGTAGCAAACCCCTCCAGTGAGGAAGTCATGTTACATTGTGGCAACTTTTCATGCCACATCTGGCAACAACAATGATGAATACGTTGTGATGGAAAATTCTGTTTGTAATATTAACATTCAGCAATCTGTCATATCCAAGCCACCTGTACTGCCTGATATTTCAAACCCTGACCTCACAAGTGCACAGCACAAGAAACTGAAAGACACTTTAACCTCATGCTCAGATGTGTTCAGTAAGCACTCACAGGACTTTGGACGGACAGCCCTGGTCACACACAAAATCTCAACCAGCTGTGAGATTCCCATCTCACAAAGAGCCTATCGTACCTCTCCTTCCATGAAAACAGAAATCCAACGTCAAGTTGAGGAACTTAAAGCTCAGGATCTCATTGAGGACAGTACAAGCCCTTGGGCCAGCCCAGTGGTTATGGTGAAAAAGAAAGATGGCACATACAGATTTTGTGTCGATTTCAGAAAACTGAATTCAGTTACCATCACTGATGCACACCCCCTCCCAAGAGTCAATGATAGTTTGGATGCACTATCTGGCTCTCAGTTCTTCTCCACCATGGACATGTCTAGTGGATACTGGTAAGTTGAAATGCATCCTGCAGACAGACCCAAAACAGCATTTACAACAGGCGATGGTCTCTACCAATTCAAAGTGATGGCCATGGGTCTGAAAAACTCACCACCAACTTTTCAGAGACTAATGGAACATGTTTTGAGAGGTCTCCACTGGACAGCATGTGTCATTTACCTTGATGACATCATTTGCATGGGGCGAGATTTCAGTGATCACCTTCAAAACCTGATTGACATTCTTACATGCTTCCGACAGCAGGTTTGAAACTCAATCCAAAGAAATGTGAGTTTTGCAAATCTGCAGTCAAGTACAGGGGTCACAGTGTTTCACGTGATAGACTGGCACTGGACCCAGTCAACAGCCGACGTATAAGTGAATGGCCTGTCCCAAAATCACCCACTGAGGTAAGAGCTTTTCTGGGACTTTGCGTTTTGTGCACAATTATGCATTCATTGCTCATCCTCTTCACAGACTCACACAAAAACATGTGTCATTTGAATGGACTGAAGAGTGTACAACTGCTTTTCAGACATTAAAACTTTCATCAGTCATTCGTTATCACTACAGATGCATCTCGCTATGCTATTTGCTCAGTGCTCTCTCAGGTTAAAAATGGAAAAGAACGGGTTATAGCATATGCAAGTCATGTTCTGACCCGAACAGAGAACTTTGTCACAAACGCTGATGCAATGTCACAGATTCCCCTCTCATGACAGGAACCTGTGATACCAGAGGAAATAGGGCCTCCCTCACAGGATGATCACTCCTCTCCTGTTAAAGTGGAAACTTCTCCTCCAGTTTCAAAGTTGCACAATCCTCCTGTGCGACCTTCTTCAGTCTTCAGCACAACAGCTCAGGTTTGCTCTTCAGAAAAAGACACTGCTGTTGTTCAGACGACAAACACAGGTGTGGAAATGTTACAACACACTTTCAACTCAAACAAATGACATTTTATCCGAACAAATTTCTGACCCCATCCTCTCTGAAGTGTACACGTGGGTACAGAATAACAAACTACCATACCACAGACCCGTTAAAGGGAAATTTCTGAGAAAACTCTGGTGGCAATTCCCCAAACTGGTACTGTGTAATGACTTACTCTGTGGAAAGGCACACATTGCACCAGGAAAGCCAGTTGTGTACCAAGTGCTGATTCCCTCCTCACTAATCACAGAGACTATGAACATTCTCCATGGCAATCCCTGCTCTGGTCATTACAACGCTGATCGCACATTCAAGAAAGCCCTAATTATGTGCTATTGGCCAAACATGAGGTCTGATATTGATAACTTCTGTGATATGTGTCATATATGTGAAGCTTACAGAAAACCTGTACCACAACACAGAGCTCCCCTGCAATCCATACATGCAGAAAGACCATCCAGTTTGTATGCACAGCTATTACTGAGCCCCCAGTCACCTCACAGGGACATAAGTATGTGCCTGTAGTACAAGATCATTTTACAAAGTATGTCAATGCTTTCCCTATGTCGGATCAGACAGCGGCTACAGTAGCACGACTGTTTTGTGAAATGTTAGAATCTGAGCTATTTTTCGGCCTGCTGAGCAGAGCTCTGCGGTATCTTGTCTCCGCATTATTTTGTCTTCCACACTGAAGGTGTCCTTCTGTCCTGCCTTCTGATTACCCACAAATGGTATTTTAATTTGAAAACAAAACAAAATGACCAAGGTAAAACACGGTTGTGGATCAAGGTGACTGTCCAGGGCGGGACCAGCCCACCAAGATAATGTGAACTGTCTATAAAAATGTTGCTTCTTCATGTATCAACACTCATTCTGGCTGAGATCCCATAAGGTCCTGTCACTTGAGTCCAGTGCTGTCAATGCTTTACCTGTGACCAGATTCCGGAATAAACTGCTTTTTACTTTTTAACTGAGATCCTCTCCGACTAGTTCTTGGGCACCCAACTAAAGAACCTAACAGAAAGATATATTCCTGAACGTGGTGTTCCAGAAGAGCTTTTTTCAGATCAGGGAAGACAGTATGAATCTGAAATAATTCAAACGATATGCCAGAGACTGAACATCAAAAAGAAAAGAACCTCTCCATACCACCCCCGTGGTAATGGAATGGTAGAGAGAGTTACTTTAAAATATTGCAGAATCTCCATACAATACCTGTACAGGAGGTTAAAAGAAATGAATTTTCACTCCATTAAAGACATTAACGTTTGAAATAATGCAGAAATCAGGGCAGCGCTACTTGAACGTGAAATGTGAACAGTCGACTTTCCAGTCTGACCTTCAGTGTGAGGTGGCAAGAGTCATCTTTTACTAGGGTGTGTGTGTGTCTGTGGCCACCACTATCAGATGACTATTACTGTACTATTACTACTGTAATACTCTCACATCTTTACATTGTTGCTGAACTAACAAGCAGTAGTTCAGCAACAATGTAAAGATGTGAGAGTATTACAGTATCGTCATTTTAGACTATAGAGTGTCAGTGTGTGGTGCTAAAATAGAAAAGGTCAGGTACAATACAGGCCTCACCTGATGTCTACGCCAGACCGTGACATGTTGTAATTAACCACCAAATCAGCATACAGTGGAGCAGCATCAGAGATGCTTCGATGACCAAAACTGATTTTAAGTGTTTTTTCGGTTTAGAGGCACTCACCCTTTCTAATATCAGGCTCCAGTTTTGGCAAAGCCAAGGCTACTTCCCTCAAAAAATCTGTGCACCACTTGTTTGAGGGGAGAAGCTGCACTGGAGAAAAAAAGAGGTCAGGTGTTAGAGGGGCCATTGTCCTGGAGATGGGCTGGAACTTCAGACCTCTACAATTCCAGATTCTGTGTTGTTTTCACAATGACAGCTTACTTTAAAGGAGCAAAAAGCGAAATCATTTCACCGCTAGGTTTGCTGTTGAGCACTGCCTGTAGACCAAAACAACGTGTGCCATTAGCCACACCTCCCTCTGCCTCTGCTCGCCACCAACCCCCCCCCC
>CAESWR010000118.1:340221-352475 GCA_903171835.1 Mullus surmuletus | reverse complement strand
ATTTAAAAGTCAGATTTGGTTAATGTGCTTTCTCGATGCATTATGCAACTTACTGTATCTACTATATGTTTCAGGTTTATAACCTGTGTTTGGACCTAGTAAAAAAGACAAAGACAAACACGAGTTGTAATGATGTGCTTCACGTGCTCCCTGACAAGCCCTTTCGGAGGGAAATCCGAACACTGATGGTTCTGTCATTATCCAAACAACTCCTAAAATCACCACTGACACCCACATTCAGAATATTATTTAAATGATATTAACACTATGGAGAGTGTTATAAAACTCAACTTTCATAGCTTTTATATATCTTACTCCCAGAAAGAATAAATGCCGCTTGAATTTACAATGAAAGCCATACAAGTTGCATTTTGAATCCTGTATTTAAAACAAGCACACACATAAAAATAGCACTGCTTTGCCATAAACACAGGGTCACACACACACACAGGTCACACAATATAACAATGTGGCACAATATAGGTTTTTACACACATCTCATTTGAAAACTTATTGTCATACGATCTGTAAAAAATCAACTCATCAATACGCAAAACAGAAAATGAATCTGTTCTCTTATTGACACACTATGCATTGAAAGGATCATCAAAATAAAGAGTGTCCACTCTGCAAGTCAAAATGAAAGAAAATAGGAAAAATAGGAATTTCCATTTTTGCTCCAGTACAAACAAACATACCAATCTGGTATTCTGTTCCATTGTTCTTCACCCAGTTGATGGTTGACACTTCACAGTATGCCTTTAAATTAAAAACAGAACTTAAAGGGCTTTGCTGTTTCAAACTCATTGTTGTCTCTGGTGATGTGATGATGAAAAAGAAGAAGCACCGCTGACACCTCCAACTCTTTAATTTTCTGTCTTTATTACAAGAGAAGGACAATGTCAAATCTCCAATCCTTGAGAGAACCTCCGTTCGCCAATGTAGAGAGCTCTCTCTCGCTCACTTTGGAGAACCCTTTTAAATACAACATCCTTTCTATAAATTACTCTTCTGTTCATGGAATCCAACCTTATTTGGACGGCTGGTAGCATCTTCTCCAACTGATGCTGTCCACTACAGTCTTTTTTGGTTTCGCTCCTTTGACCTCAGTACAGGCCTGAGTATCAAGAAAGCACAACTCCACCTGTCTCAAGACATCTCTATGTGAACCAATATACAACATATACAGCAAGTAACTTGGTGTATGGTATTTCAAGCCTTGTAGTACAGACACTACATCATCAAAATAAAGCTGAATCTGTCGAGCATATTTTTTCTGGGAAAACAAACTGTTACTCTTGAAGTATGAACCATCACATATGTCTTTATAAATCTTCTTGACAATGTTTGGCTTGCAAGAAACTTTCACATTTTAAATATTTTCTATAATAAGTAAACTACAAATATGAACACTGAAGTCTTACCTATGAATTTCAATCATGTCGGCCACAAGAAGGTTTACCAACTGTCTCCTTGTTTTATCAGTCAGTGATTTCATTTTATCATATTCATCCAAAATAATCTGTCCACCCGGTTTAGCGAGGAGAGCATCTCTCATCATCTAAAAGAAAAAGAATTGGAAAGTCAGTCCATTACAGTCATGTCAAACAGCAAAATCACGGTTCAGATGTGAAAGGTACCCATCCTAGTGCAGTCTCACCTGTTGACTTTTCAGTTGTCACCCTAACAGTAAGATTTCCTGCTTGCAGTGTTCCTCAAACACATCTGCATCGACTTCTGTCCCCGATTAATCTGTTAAGTGCAGCTCAGTCTCAAGTGGAAGATCTACCTTTGGAAAAAAAAAATCAATATTCAGAGTGATGGGAATATTACAGTGAGAACACTGCACAAAAATTATTTATTTATTTATTTAAATATCACATAATTCTACAGGAATTGTACAATGTAGTTTTTTTAATCAAACATTCTGAGCTGCGTGAAAAGTATTGCCAATCTTTCTGAAGAAATGTGTTGAAGTCATCATAGCCATCTTCAGTCTCTGCCACTTTGACGTACTTATCCGTTTCTCCAAATCTTGCCTTTACCAACATGATGCACTAAAAAGGAGAAAAGAGATCCACACTGTGCCATTATTTACAGTATGTTCACCATGGATGTGTACAGACAGGACAACATTGCCTCGCTTTACTCGCCTGAGTTTGACCGTCGAAGTATTTATTTTGATATTTAACGTTACTCGATATGAGTCTGCACCTGAACGGTGGGAGCCAGCACGGTGACACGGTTACTGAAGCTCAGCCCGCTGGCAACAGTATCATGACGGCTAGCCTGCCCCTCTGCTAGCAACACCGATACTTTCCCATACTGAGACACATGATGGTAGTTTGGCAAAATAACGTCACCTGAGGTCAGGAACATGACATCGAATGGGCAGCTCGGCAGCGTGGCAGTTCTGATGTTTATCAGCAGCTGGGGGTGACTCCGGTAACATTCGCTAGAGAAGCTAAAGCTATGATTTCACTTTTTTTTTAATCCAAAAATTAAAACAAAAAAACACACAGAAAGGACTCCTGCTCATAAAAAGGTCTGAAGTTGGACCGGGGCTTGGTGTAGCCGCCCGGTGTGCCAAGCCCTGCTCCCACTCCAGCTGTTATGCTCCACCAGGAATGTGCCAGCTGCTCTGAGCGCGAGTCCGACTTTCAGCAGCTCAATGCCCCGGTCCAGCCCTGGCTCTCTACTCCGACCAACTGTTGATTTTAAAATCCACACTTATAGAGTTGTTTAGAGGTAACTCTTTTGCAGGACTAACTCTCCCGTAGTTGAATTAGACTGATTAAAAGTGTTGAATTGACATTGTATATTTAACGAACAACACTAGCACCGGAAATACAACACTTTTGATTTAGCTGTGCAGGCCTCGTCATGTGTGATATGGGGGCAGGGAGTTTTCACTCAAACATCCTCGGTTGCTTCTACAGGTGTTTGGTCGAGAACGTGCTGACCTCCGATATGACTGTTACTTTTGCACAACTGAAAATTGTCAGAGATATTATTTTAGGCGTCACAAAACATGCTGAATAACCTCTGAGAAGCTCATCTGAATTTGTGTCTTTGGTTATAGCTAGTATTTCATAATATAACAATTTTCTGTTGATAGAGGGGAGGCAGACTTTAAATGGATTGAAATTATAAGGCATCTCTTAGTTAAACTTCCAGTATCTTTTGAGTATCTAAGCAGAGTGTCCTAGTTTTCGGTAATCAAAACAAAATATGGTCACGTTAGGCTACAGAGGTCGCTAGAGTCTAAATTCATCAGGTGCAGTACCACCGCCCCCCCAAAGAGACATTTGCGCCACCAGACGCATGAACAGAGCGACCTGCATTATGCAAGACCCCCCCACCCACCTGCACAACGACTGTTTTCCCTGTCCCTCGGGCCGGAGGCTGCACAGCGTCCGGGCAAAAAGCACCAGACTGAAGAAACAGCTTTTTCCCGGTTTCCGTGAGACTGTTGAACAGCTCCACCCTGACCACCTCTGAATGCAGCACTTCATTCATTTACTCTGCACTTCTGAGGATGGACTCAATGCAACCGCACTTGATGGGGTCCCTGCATGGGGTCCCTGCTGTGCATTTGTCCTGAATGCCCTCCTTTTTAAATTCAACCTCAGTTTTTATTGTTAGTGATTTTAGTGATTTTTATAAATATATATATATATATATATATATATATGTATATATATATTTATATATACCGTATATATATGTACTTTTTTTTTATCGTATGACGGTATTTTAACACCAAGATCTGAGTACTGTATTTCGTTTCTCCCCATATCTTGTGATGGAAAAATTACTAAATATTGATGTCTGATTTGAGGGTTATACTGCTGTGCTATCTAATAAACTGGTTGGTTTTCTACACCTTCTAATGCCATCATCTCTAATCCTTGAGATTTCTTTCCCCCTCTATAAATGTAAGCGTGCAGGGCTTTGCAGATTGTAAATCTAAATCAGTTAATAGATTTCTTTTGGTGGCAGCTGCCAGGTTTCTCCCGGGACTGAAGGGGCTTTTGTTTATCTGTGTCCCTCTAACAAGGCCGAGATGAATTAACATGGATGAAAATATAATTAGGACACACTTCCTTTCTTCTGCGTCTGCCACTCTCTCACAGCATTTAATTCTCATTCTACATCACTGAGATCACCCCTCTTTGTTTCAATCATGGAATGCACTTGAGTGAAGTGACAAGCTGAGGACGAATATATTATTCATACTAGTTTGTTTGCACATTGGACATACAAAACATTAAGATTAGTAAAAAGTAAGTCATTGAGCAGGAGAGATGGAAGCCAAAAAAGGCTTATGAAATACACCCCCTATGTGTAGTAAAATTTATCTACAAATTGCAAAAAAAAAAACATACAAGTACAGATGATTGTCTACAAATTTAGAAAAAAAATTGAAATACACACAGCAGAAAGATAAATAAAAAATGTAAGTACGGAAATTCATTCTACATAACAAATCAAATGCAAAATGTAACAGATGCCATAGAGTGCAACAAATCTTTGATGGAGAATGACTTTTTCAATTGGTTGTTAAACAATGACAGCAAAGATATTGATTGTAATGATGCAGGTAAATTATTCCATAGTAATGGTCCTATATGTTTTAAGGTATTTCTATCAGTCAACTCACATGGAAACAGCATTGTTGGAAGCAAGCATTTATTGTAGCACAGCATATTTTTTACATGTTGGCATCCAGGCTCCGACCTCATCGCTCCCCGCTATCATTAACAGTGATATTGGGGAGAGAGGAGTACATCACATAATAAATCCCCCAAAACACTAGGATTCAGAGCCTGGACCGATGATTGGAATCTGCTGTGTGGGCCTTGGCACCAGCCGCCGTGTGGGCATCCCCTGTAAGCACTATGGCCACCAGGGAATAAATTACCCGGGGCCTCATGTATCAACGTCGCTTACGCAAGAAAAACGTGCGTACGCAAGGATCGGAGCTCACGATGGGATGTATCAATCCTGAAAAGTGCGTCGATTCTTGTGTCTGCCACGGCAGCTTCGGAGGTGCCGTGGAAATGTGCGTAAATCCAGATTCTTGCGTGAGCGGCACTTTGGTCTGTTGGCGACACTGTGTGGCGATGTTTGGTGACCAATGCTGCACTGGAACAAGGAAGTGGCTCGGGAAATTTACGAGCAGACCGGTTCGCTCAGTTGGGGGGGGGGGGCAGCTTGTAACATGGGGGGGGGTCACATCGCGTTACGCGCGATGATGAACGTAGAAGAAACAGCGCTGCGTTGGATGCGACACAAACAACTGCACCGCAAGTGTTTTTTCTCCTGCGTCCACCGACCCACCGAGCCACCGGCCCACCGGGACAATGTTAGCCCGATGGCCAGTCCAGCCTGTTGGTGACTGTTGGTGATTTGACAACCGTGCACACATCGGACACAAATCAGCGATCGACACAAACACAATCACCTACGTGGCTGTTAAAGAGCCTTCACTATTGTGCAGAATGTGCAACTGTCAACAATAGCAGCACTTGCGCTTTTGGAGGACGTGGCAAACCGCGCAGTCACACCAGAGCGACATTTCATGGAGCGGGAGGACTTGCTCCACAATACAGATGTGACTGCCGAGCCGGTTCCGGCTCCCGCGGCCTGTCCTGCTGCAGATGTGGAGGAGCTGCAGCCTGCTCTATGGCCTGGAGAAGGTGGGCCGCATTGTGACGGCATGTGGCGTCCTTCACAATGTGGCCAACCTGCATGGCATCCCTCTGGCCGAGCAGCATGTCCCCCTGTGAGACCACCCATCCAGATACCGGAGAGATGGACTTCGATCCCTGGCCGGGCAGCCGTCCTTGCCCGCCAGAATTTCATCACCACAATGTGAATGAGGAAGAAGCACACGATTACAGGATTCATGAAGCCATATAATGGATTTATTTTGTTCAACTAAACATTCAAGAACGTTAATCATGTGGTGGATCCGTAATTGATGCCTGAGACTCCACGTACAATCTCCTCTGTGACTGAAGGACTGCCTGTGTGAGGACCCTCCCGCTGCGTCCGGGTGGGCCGGAGGATGCGCCGCCGCGTCCGGGTGGGCTGCCGGCGCCACACACACTGGCCGACACACACATTTCTGTTGATCATTAAAAATATGGGTTTATTTAAATGCCTGATTGTGTGTTATTCTTGCGTTTACATCGATGGCAAAGCATGTGGGAATGTTCTAGTAAGAAATGGACCCCCCACTTACCCTCCAGGCTCTGGGAGTCAGCGCGCGGGACGGGGGGGCGGCGTGTGTGAGCTCCTCTCTCTGACCCCCACCTGTCTGGCCGCTGGACGTCCCACCACTTTGATGTGGTTCCGAACCCACCGCGTTCACTCTCTGGCAAACCTTCTCCTCACATTGTTTGTTTTTTTTATACTGACGAAGGCTGCCGAACAAACCCTTTGTGTCTCCTCCACCTCCCCGACCAGCACCTCCAGCGCACATGGCGTCAACTTCTTCTTCTTCCACATTTTTTTGCGAGATAGGTGGGCGTAACGAGGGCGGCCCCGGCCAATTCCATGCTGAGTGGGATGTCTGAAGGAAAGGTGCGTGGATCCTGGCGCACGCACTTATTGATACATCCGGAATTTTTTTTCGGGGATTCTTGCGTACGCTGGTGTTTAGTGTGAAATCCATGTAGTTGTTAGTACATGAGGCCCCTGGTGACTGCTATATGTGAGCCTTGGCAGCAGCTGCCCTGTGGCCATCCCCTGTAGGCACCTTGGCTGTCGGGGAATACACCATCTGAAAATGTGTGTTCAACTTGACAGTATCAACATATCTAAACCCAGCAAATCACCTTATATGGATGGCAAATTTGCAACAGCATATGATATTACATATTAGATGCAGGAACTTATGAAATTTGGCTCAGAGAATCCCTCACGTGGAGCCTGATGTATTCTTGATAAGCCAGCGAGGACCAGCAACTGTGATTTAAGCATTGCAGCCAGCAAGTGTGTGTGCTGTAGTTGTAGCATTGCCGATTCTTGGAGATTGAGGAGAGGCAAGCAGGCTGCAGCTCAGGCAGATTAAGCAGCTTTGAGGAAAACCGCAATCTCATCATAGGCTGCAGGGCGAGGATGGATGGGTGACAAGGTGAGCAATTCCATCATGGAAGAGAAAGGACATAGAGAGGACATCTGTCGTCCTTGGAAGATGAAGAATATGAGGACAGGTTAAATCCGAAAGGTAACATCATGCTTGAGTGAAAGAGAGCAGGAATTATACCATAATCCAAGAGCAATTCATACAATAGAGAGCATCAATAGAGAAAAAGACTCATATTGTCAATGCCAATGGTACTCAAGGCGATAGAGAGCACACCTATGCTTGAGAATGTGCCTTATGCCATGAGGAGTTGCCAGCATGCTTATGCTTTGCATTGAAGGAAGCCTCGAATGCAAGTGTGGCCAATTGAGTTGCGCGACAACACTCTGGGAATTTCACCCAGAGAAATAACAGTTGCACAGGTCGGTACTCAAAGCCAGAGACGTGGTTCCACAAAAGTATATTTTTATTGTTAACAATGATTAAAATCTTCAGTAAAACACCATTCACCCAGGGAGGGGAGGGAAAAACAAAACAATACTTATCAGTGCTGAGGCTTACCGAATGGGGGAACTGGTGAAGGCAGGCTAGGGATCCACTGAAATCAAACCAAGCAAAATCACCCAGACTCACGTAACACACACGGTTGTGACCAACCAATCCCAGGGGCACAGCACACGAATGAAAAAGGGGGAGGATACCACCACCAGACCACCAGTACCACCACCGGGCCTCAGTCGCTGGGAAAAGAAGGGGGGAAGGGGAATAACACAATTAGTGCGGTCACACATCACAAACCAGGAAAAGATAAGCAACTAATAAGAGAGACAAAACTTAGTAAACATAAACCAATTCAAGGTAAATGAAACCAAGAAAAACAACTTTAATTTAAACACAACAAAATGAAACAAGCAGATAACTAGGGTAACAAATGAAAACTGGATGGAACAAAAGAGCTTTGGTTGAAACGAAGGGGACCAAAATAGATAATACAAAAAAATAAACAACTTAGAATCAAAGAAAAACAGCAAATATTACTAAACCCATTAACCCCAATCAAGAAAATAAACTAATACAAATTAACCCAACCCAAAAGAAAATACAAAAGAACCCTCCGAACACATCACAGATACACGATTAAGACGGGGGTTAGCGGCGAAAGTGTGGTGGTTCTGCCGCGGTGGCGTCAACAGCCAACCGAGCCAGCAGCAGATGGACCTGTATTGGAACCGGAAACAAAGCAGCAGCGTTCTGGAGATGTCACTTCAGTGGTGGTGATTATAAAAACACGGATATCCTTTCCCTCGTGGCACGCACGCCCGAAGGCACGCACACGCACCAGAGGGGGTGGGGAGAGACCCACGGCAGCTACCGGCAAGCCACCTGCGATCACAAGAGCTTAGCCAGCCACAAGCGCTCAACGGTGCGGAACGAGAGGACACTTTACCGGCACAACTTACCTCTAGCAGCCACACACCCGCACACCCAAGCCGGAAGCGACACAGCAGAGCCGCTTTAATACTGTGCCCCCCCCCTTTCTCTGGCCAATGGCTATTCATGGCACTCAATCAAGTGGGCACCGGCACACCACATTAATAGATAAATAAATAAATAAACATCCATGCTGCCACAGAAGCAAGATATAATAGCAACTACTAACTGAACAGTATATTTGGGCATGCAACTGAAAAAGAGCACACTTGAAATTGAGTTAAACTCTTGTTGTTCCTCTCCACGGAAATCTTTAGTAAAAGGCGAAAGATTTATATGATCTGAAGAGAAACAAGAGCGTACATTTGCTGACCAGTTACGTGTCGTTGAGAATGTATGGTACCGCAACATTGCAGATAGTTGGTTATAGCTGCTTTAGACTGGTCAATGAGACAGCAGGCATTTGCAGGTGGAGTAGCTTATTACTGACTGTGTGCATTCGCAATGCAATTCATGACCTTCGAATTCTTCGAATTCCTAGAGGAGTGAAGTGCTACACTGCCTATGACAGCACACTATGCAATGTTATCCTTGTTATGCTGAAGATACGCGTGCAAGCACTGTTGCGACTTTTATGATATGTTAATATTAATGATGATGATGTTAATATTGCCAGTGGCTGTGTGGCATGAACACAAGTCGTGGACCTGTTGAGACCAATCGTGTGCAGACAATGGATGAACTACTCATAGCTTCCAACTTGCCACTGTGAAGGTAAATCAAGTGGTTAAAACGTCCAAGTACGTAGAACCCCAGATAAACCAATGCCCAGATGGCATTAGTAAGCTGGGGATTCTGAAGACTGTAGAATCCTGGAACTCCTAGAAAAAGAAAGATAATGTTCACTCGACCAGACAGCAGATCTGAGCAACAACTTCATGTAAGCCGCTGCATCTTCAACCTGTTAGAGAGAAAGTCAGTGACCAGAAAGAGCAATGGAGAATTGCGTAGGAAATTTAAGATGACACAATAGGAAAATTCTCCTCTGATGAGCATGAAATTCAGGAAACTACAGTAACCAAGTCGATGTTGGAGGTAATGCGGAGCTCCCTCATATCTAAAATGCGATGGTGAGGAGTGAATTCACATGACCTGAGGTGTCTATAACGGCTGCCTTGTTTGGCAGCCTGACTCTTGCTGACCATATGAAGTGCGTTCTTTACTTGACAGCACTGCGTCTGCCATCATGAGTACCTAGCATTGTGTGCGTTATGCACACTATTGGAACACGCTACTCCAGTCCTCTCGATGCATCCTGAGCGCTGCTTAACCGTCGCAGGCGCGGTGCGATAAGGACTATGGTTAGAATGGCCAGGAGGGCATGCTGCTTGCATATGCAAAATCCATCTGGATGGAGTAGGTCATCCAGTATGTTTAGTATATTCATGGCTCTCAAATCTCACAAATTGAAGCGTGACACATGAATTTAACCTTCACGCTCCCATCCGGCGCACCTGGTATTCCTAAACATGAAAATTATGCAACGCCCACAGCTTACATTGCTATATACAGTGGAACGTGTAGCAACACGCTTTGCTCAACGGAGAGCGCTGTAGAGCTCAATGGGAGCTTGACGCACTCCGGCCAATCATAAATAACATACTGCCAAATATCAGCCAATCAGAAAATGTCACTGCTGTATCTAGGTAAGAAATGGGTGATCTGACCGCAGCGTTACCGTGAAGAGGATTCATGTGTGCCGTATCACATGAGTACAGCAAGTTATAGTTGACAACACCACATATTAACTTAGCCAACACATCCTTGTTATTCAGCAGTTTACCACACACACCTACTCGCTATAATCCTTATAAACTATCATCCCAAAACTTGCACATCAGAGGTGTTAACACTGTGAATGCGACGCTTGTGAACATGAAATATGAGCATGAGCTCCTGGTAGGCCGCTAAGATCTGCCAGAATCTCTCAACTAACCAGTGATGGCTAATTCAGAGAGGAATGATTAGGCAGCTTGGAAACAGGAGAACTTGCAATGTATGGATGATTAGACAGCTTGAATAGAGGGGCGTTCACTTAAGGTGAAGGGTGCTTCTCTTAAACCCCAGTGCCAGACTGCACCTCTGGGACACAGACAATGTCCCTCTACCTGCAGAATGGATTACACAGATGTGATAAATCTGTATGCTTAGAAATGTACTCAGCTGATACATCTGTATAATATATGAAGGCATTATATAAATTTTGCTGCGAGTCACGTCCTCCTGAAGACAAAGTGGGTGAGGACGACTACCAATGGCCAAACAGTTCATTGAATATACATTTTACATGGCAGCTTGGAAGATGATTATAGAACTCATGAAGACAGGTCCACCTTGTTGGAATGGGTCTAATATGATAGCCAACAGATAAATTATCTTGGAGTCGCAGACATATCTGCAGGAGGTGTGCCTAAAACACCACACCAACTGAGCCACTGTCAGATTGTCAGAATCAGAACCAGTCAGGATTGTCATAACATAATTTGGTTGAAGATCTCTGTAAATACAAAATAGACCCGCTTTCTGTAGCCTGCCATGATTGGAGTAAAGGCAACCTGGCAGAGACCACAAGGAGCAAAGTGTTGAGATTCTGATATGATAGCCAATATTAAGGGGCCCGAAATTGCAAAATGTATCCTTAAATAAATAAAAAACCTCAATATTGTCAAATTCACACATAAGAACCTTTATAAGATCTTTTTTTTTTTTGAGCGGTACTGTACCATCCTGTGATGCGCAGAACTTTATCCCTTGACGCTAATAATTATACCCAAACAATTATACCCAAACAACATATATGCATATTCATTTTTGCAAGCGAATAGCAGCGAGCCATGCAAACCTAAGAAATGGAAGTGAAGAAAGCAGCAGCGACAGTGTCCTTGCAGTGTTCGTAAGGGGTGGGGCGATCGGCGGTGATGTCCTTAGACGTGGAAGTAGGGCCAGGGGTGTTCTCATGCAGCCGCTTATTCTCCAGGGAATTCAGCGTGGCATCCCAAACGGACAGTGTGAAGAATGGAAACCTTAGCGGGGCAGAATTCCCGTCTGTGACTTTGGGCCAGCGAGCTCCGGTCCGTGTGGAGCAGAGACAGCGCACTTCTTTTCCCGAGCCGTCTCTTCCCTTGGCGGACTGTCTGTTGGTAGACAGTACGGTGCGGTGTCCACGTATGGCTCCTCTATGTGGTGGACGTGGAATCCGGTGAGCCTCTCGTGGGTGACACGGGTGCTCCAGCGTGGCGAAGCTACTCTGCTGGCAAGCGAACTTCAAAAGGCTGAGATTGATCTTTGGGAATTAAACTCAGATGATCTTCTGAAGTGTGGAACTGGAATCAGAGAAACAGCTGGGGACACCAGGGGCCTCATGTATCAACGCCGCAAGGATCGGAGCTCACGATGGGATGTATCAACCCTGAAAAAGTTTGTTGATCCTTGCGCCTGTCACGGCAGCTCCGGAGGTGCCGTAGAAGTTTGCTTGAAGCCAGATTCTTGCGTGAGCTACACTTTGGTCCGTTGGCGACACTGTGTGGCGATGTTTGGTGACCAATGCTGGACTGGGACAAGGAAGTGGCTCTGGAAATTTACAACCAGACCGGCTCACTCAGTTGGGGGGGGGGCGTGCAGCTTGCAACGTTGCACCAGGCGTGGGGTGGGTGACGTCGGAGCAGGG